>WWET01000424.1:403665-443664 GCA_011038615.1 Limnodynastes dumerilii
ACCCCTATTCTTCCCCTTACTGTAGCTTATTTGAACTCCTGCTGCAAAAGAAGAGGTGATCAACTGAGCCACATCTCCTGCATAGTGCAGTGGAATTTATTTTACCTGCTCATTGATGGCTGATTGGCTATGCGGTACACATAAGCGCCATTCTAGGGGACCAGCTGTTTCTCAACTTCAAATCAAACCCTAAGCTGGGTTGTTGCCAAGCTGCAACCCTGCATCCTGACTTACTTGTACTGTTTAGCCAGTCAGGGACCGCTGCAGGGCATTAGCAGAGCAGTGGCTTGTGTGTTCCACAGCGATCACCAGTGTTAGGATCCCTGAGCACCTCAGTGCCACCTCCTCTACCCAAGGCCCAGTGTCTTAAGCACCTGCTAAAACCTGTATTGTGATAGCACTGAGTCTAATTGAGAATCCTTTAAAATGTGGAAAAAAATTAAAACATTTTGGGATTTCAGTAAAAATCTAAATCAATTTCTGTACCCAGACATATCAATATGTTAGACCTGAGTCTGGGCATAAACCTTTTTTAGATGTAAATCAGGGTTGCTGGAAATTGCCTGTGTCAGGTCTCCTACAATAGCCTATGGCTGGTATAAATGCAGAGAGACAGACTGAGGAGAATGTTACCTACTAATTCTAGTTCAGCTAAACCAACTGCACATAGTTAAACACAGCTCTATAGACTGACCATAAAAAAAGTGTTAATCAAGCCAATCAAATATTCCTATTTCTTTCATTTTCATATTGCTTATCTTAACTTATTTAAAAATGTGGATGTTTAATAAATGGTGTGTTTTAATAAATTATGTGTAAAGCTCAAATAAAGCTCAAATTAATGTTAATGAAATTTTATATTAAATATAGTACAAAAAGAAAGCAAATTAAATAGCTAAATTATATACCATCTAATTTGAAACAATTAGCAAGCCACAATTACATGTAATTGTGTAGCCTGCTGCATTATACCCCTCAGGCTATTTCCCTATTTCTTTACAAATGTATGCTGATCCATCGTTTTCATGCACAGAGATGCAATATTTTCAGCTCCAACTGGTTGAAATGGAAATTTAGAAGTGGCGGTTTCGGCATATAGAATTGGTGGTATGGACATTTAAAAGTGGCGGTATGGACATTTAGAAGTGGCGGTATGGACATTTAGAAGTGGCGGTATGGACATTTAGAAGTGGCGGTATGGACATTTAGATTTGGTGGTATGGACATTTAGAAGTGGCGGTATGAACATTTAGAAGTGACGGTATAAAAAGATAGATGTCTATTCATTACAGGTAAAACAGAGCTGCAAATTCAACTCACATCTGGTCATTCTGTAAGACGACTGAAGCCACATTTTACTAACTTAAAAGGAAAACTGATATAATTTAAGAAAGTATACACATAAATCAGTGTGTAGCGTTGATTACATATAAACAGAACATTAAAGCTAAACAGTTGCTCAGAATTGTGTGATTGGTGCTCTCTTAAAAATTTCATGAAAAACACATATTTTTCCCCCCAATAATGAAGCATATACAATTACAATTGAACAACATAAAAAAAATAAAATGTTGAGTTGTTAAATAGACATTCTAGGCAAAACGGCCTTGATCATTTCATAAGCATTTATGTATGCTTTGCAGACCGTGTGTAATTACATATATACAGTGCAGGGTTTCATTTTAACCTTTAAATGACTGATAATAGAAAACAATAACTTACAGAGTTAAAGGTCAGTTATGAATGATACATTTTCCCTCTTCATTATTAACTACTTTGTGTTATGTTTTAGGATTCAGTATCTTTTATATTGGGGAATGATTTCCACAGAACATTATTTATTTTTCTCTTCTGTGATTATTATGCTGATATACATTTGTTTGAATACACTAACAACAATGAACCTGATCCAGAATTAGGTGCCAAATGGATGGATTTTGCCATCCATAATCCTGCATGCAGACGTTGCAGGACTCTCCCCCTTTACCCCTGCATGCCCACTACTCTACCTTAAATAGCATGTGGAATACTGAATTCTACATAAGGGCTTAGCCAAGCAATAACGGCACAGCTTAAATGTCTATGCCCACTCACCATGTGTATCTTGTACACATGGTCCCAGATCCAGACCACCGCAAGCTTTGCGTGCGTGCGGTCATCCGTATTTACGCACCCATAGCGGGGAGTGCACGCCCCCTGTATTCCCCGCTGACGATAATAAATTTGTCCAAATTGCTACCTTAAGTTTTATGACTACGCAGACCTAGTTGTAATGGGGCTTCCCTGCCCCCGACCCCTCATTTACCTGGCTATGTATGGCAAGGATACAGCCATCGTAAATGAAGAGTAAGCCCCTTCTTGGCTGTAGGTGGGGATCTGGGCCATGGTGAGTGGGCCAGCCCCCCATGCAGAGGCTGAATTCTGAAATGCTTACAGCAAATGTTTGTTTGTTTTTCTTGTTTGGTATTTTCAAATTTACATTTAATATTTAGTTAGGTTTTAGTGATTTTTATTAGTCCACTGTAAAAGGACAACATCATGGTTTTCCTATTAACTAATGTCCAACTTATTTTCTGCTTCTCCAAGGTCCTGTGGCAGTGATCAGTGGGGAGGAAGATTCAGCTAGTCCCCTCCATCATATTAACCATGGCATTACAACACCAAACTCCTTAGATGCTGGACCAGACACTGTGGTGATAGGAATGACCCGGATTCCTGTTATTGAAAATCCACAGTATTTCCGTCAAGGTCACAACTGTCACAAGCCAGACACATGTAAGTATTCCATTTCTCCTATGGGCAAAGTAAACTATAGTGTGTAACAATCACAGCATATGTTTTTCGATAATTGTCAAATTTCTGGGGCATCTTTTATGACCTTGCACTATAAGAGTACATAAATTGCTTACCCCTAAAGCACTGCATGAGATCTGTTATTGGTAAAAAGATGATGTAAATATTTTCCCTCTGCATACACTGTTATAAATAAGTGACAAGAAGAGAGTTCTTACAGAGTACATCCAGGAACAGGGTTCCTTTTGCAACAAATTCTGGTTTGTACGGTTTATATTTCTGAAACAATATCATTTTGTACTGTGACCAGGAAAGACAAAAGACGCTCATAGATGTTACAATATTTTTTTTAAATAATCATCATCATTATAATAATAATAATAATAATAATAATAATAATAATATGACAGTGGGAGATGTTTCTCACATGAATTTCTCTGACTCATCATCATGTTAGCTCTTCACTATGGCTGGTCATTTTATCCACTGGTTGCTTTTACAGGCTAATAGGTTATAATCCAAATTCCCTGGTTTCCCTTGCTTATGTGTAGAAACGGAAAGTAGTGTGTTAGTGCTCATGTTGGGTATGAATGGAGGTTTTTAATTCAATGTTATAGCAGGCCGTATTTTATTTATAAAAACTTGGGTGCATTTTTACTCTGAACACTTGTAGCGCGCCCCTTTTCATGAAGTCTGAACCACTTTCCCAGCATCCTTAGAGGTAGCAGAGGTTGGCCTTATGGTTTTCTTATACAGAGTTGTGCATAACAGCAAAAAAGGAGCAAATCTGCACCTTGGCAAAACTGTAGGGGGAAGCAAATCTGAAATGTTCAAATAGAATGAGATGAGAGATCATTTTTGTGACTTCATTTTTAATTACAATAAAAATACCGTTCAGTATTTGTGTGCAATAAGCAGAATCAGTTATTTCTTTACCTGCATGCAAAAATTGTATTATTAATGTGCAACCCTCACTTTGTAATATCATTTGCCAGATGCAACTTTGCACCTTGTAGAGGAGTAACTACTAACTGTGGATTAGCCACATGATGATAGTTGACATTTTGTTAGACAGAGATCTCAGTTGTACCAGGAATGTGCAAAATACGTTTTAACATTTTCCTACACGTATATCCTTTTTTATTGTCTCAATTAACTTATTTTTAATATGGGCTTTGTTTCTACTCATTGCTGTAAATTATCAGTAGCAACACCAGCTAACTTGAGATTTTTAAGATCAGTTTTTAATTCAATTTTTAGGAGGAAAGCAGTGACAATCCCAATAAAAATTAAGGGGTTGAAGAGGGCGCAGTCACACTTTGGGGTGTGCCTTGCACCCTGTTAGCTAGCCAGCTCTGTATCCTCTCCCTTCTGTTTAATATAAAAGGCTGAATAAACACACATACCAACGTCTACCCCAACCAGAACCCTAAACACAGCAATCTCCTGCCAACAGAGTATGGTTGAGAGGTATGGTATACTCGTGCTCTGGGATGAGTACTAGGCACCTGTTTTGCACACAACCTTTGTGGATATTTGTATGTAGATTAAACACATCATAGGTAGCACAAGTATATTAATTTCAAAGAAAGCTTATGTTTGTTCTAGTTTTACTCAGGGTTGCCGACTCTCCCGGAATATCCGGGAGACTCCCGAAATTTGGGCAGTTCTCCCGGTATCCCAGGAGAGCCGGCAAATCTCCCACAAGCCCCACCAGCCAGCAATTACTTCTGTAATTCCTAGCGTTACTAGGGATGTGCGGGGCTTGATGATGTCATCAAGCCCTGTCCATCCCCTGAAATGTTAGAAAATACAGGAGTGATTGACAGGGGGTGGGGCTTAATGAAACGATTTGCATAAATTTTGTCATTGAGCCACGCCCCTTGAAGAAATCAATGGCTTCCCTCTGGGATCTCCCAGAGGGAAGCTCTAAAAAGTCGGCAACCCTGGTTTTACTTAATGTAGCATATTTAGCCTGTGCTTATGTTATTAACACATTTTACTGCAAGTTCAAGAGAAAGAAACCCATTAAAGATCAGAATGTCAAAAACCTGAGAAATACAGCACAGTGATCAACTTGAATATTAGTTCATTAGTTCTTTCATTTCAGTGCACTACTGTTAGTCAATATTACATTTTAGATTTTTCTTTGCGCATATCTCTTATATTCTGCTTACAAACTTTTTTTTTTATAAAAGGGAATGTCAATAAATGTTACTAAGATACAGCCAGTGAAAAGCAACTCCTTAATGCACTATTAATAGAATATTGGCATGCTATAGATTTCTAGCTACACTGCTAACAAAAATTGCTTATGGCATATGATGACGAATGCTTATATGTGTCCAGTTACTTCGGCGCAAGAGAGCCATAACTGACATATCGAAAACAGCTTTATGGATGCTGATGCAGGGATAAAAACACCTTTGAACTATTTGCAGTGGTTCAATTATTTTTAACGTGCAATACTGGTCATTAGTATAATACCGGTGAGTGCAAGGTCATGAGGGTGGGCTTGTTATGTGAGCAGTCATTAGCTTTCATACACATTTATTTTCAAAAGAAGAGTATAGAGATAAAAATGGATGGCAGAAAATAAGCAAAGCTGATGCATAATTCTTTACAAATCAAAGTTTACAGCAGAGGTAATTACACAGAGGTGCAAAGTTCCATTTTTCTTTGTGTTTTTTTGCTCTTGTTTTGGAATTTAAGTGATCATTAAAGATTATGGTCATGATTTATAATTGTGCATATTTTTGTTGAATTTTGCAATTAACAGTGAAAACGAAGCAAATGCAATTGTGTGCAGAGTATGATTGCCATTATAAAAGACCATCCAGTTTTTTTTGAGAGTACAGATACATTTTCACTGAAGTCGCCATCCTTCGTATTAACACCAGAGGTCGGAAAGATGCAAAAAGATATGCCATTATTTCTTGCATTGTTCCAAACCATCACTTTAGTCACATATTTGCATACATAGATTATATACAACCGAGGATGTAACTCACTTGCATGGGCTGCAAAAAACACAAAATATGTAAAAATCGCTATGTACCCATATATCTGTATTTATAGATTGTAAGTTTGTCCTTTGACAATTAGTCAATAGTTTCTGCGGAGATGACAATGATGACTTACTTGCCATTATTCAGTGCACAAATGAACATGGGGTAACTGCTGAATGTAACCAATTTAAATTGCTTTTAACTCATTTAAATTAAATTTATCTATATCAGAATTTTTATGTTTTTTTTGTTTTTTATTACAGTTCTAATATAATAAAAATTGAATAAACTGACAGTGCCATGTCTAAAAACCATAGTAGGAGTAGGTAGAACCACTATGGAAGAAATATAAACATACCCAATATACCATATAAGATTTTTCTGCATTTGCTTTTGTGCTTTTTGAGTTGTGAGTTATATGGGTTTTTTATTTTCCTTTGTTTGAAAGTAATTGGGATAGGAAAGAACAATCTTATGTAGTCCTATGTCATTGTAGCCAGTGTGCTAATGCGTGTACAAATCTCTGCGAATTACAGTAAGGTTCTGTGATTTAAAAAATAACAAAAGGGTCAGTAAAGGTTATATCACAGTCTTACATTTGTGCTTAAACTTAAATGCAATTTGAAAGAGATGGATTTGAGCTTAGCTAACTGGCTTGCAGGAGAGACACCCAGTCATAGCTTTTCTTTGTCACTGCTAATCAACTCTTTGTATATTGTGCTTTGTCTGCTGTGAATAATAGCATTTCTTAATACTTCATATACACCAAGGATTCCACAGCTGTACACCTTTCATTAATCGTGCACAGTCGTTACCAACAAACACTTCATAATGTCTTAGAGGAAATGAGGGTTTAGATGTGGTAAATCGTTGATAAATATGAGTCATTTAGGATCAAGAAACACGTGAAACCACAACTCTGAAGCCAAGTAAATATTTTTTGGCGACGGTACATTGAATTTTGTGGAATTCCTGTAGAATATCTAGGGGTTAGTACAGAAAAGTATTGTATGACAAAATTATTATCTATGATAAAATTAGTATGACTAACTGTGTAATTGATTAAGGGATTACTAGCAGATAAAATAAGTGTCCTAAAAACATAGCTGTACATTAAAGTCTAAGGGCTTTTTTTCAGAAATACATTTTGGAAATTGACTTATTATATCATTAATGGCAAAAAATATAGGACTATGAATGTTGGTAATAAAATGAAAATTGGTAACTTTTTGTCATTGATCTCTTGGAGAAACCGTATACAGATTGGTTCCTGGATTTTAACACAGAGGCTCTTATCTTCAAATAAATACATGTCAAATTAAAATGTTTCTAGATTGTGGCCTGGCAGAGATAAAACAATGAAGGACAAAGGTAAGTGGAGTACAGTGAGGAAATAGAGAACGCTCACTCACTTGAGATGGCCTCTAGCAAGATTTGATACCTTTCCTACGGGTTGTATCTATTTTTTAGATGCTGCAGACTGGGGCTAAGATATGGATCTTAGATACATGCAGTGCTATCCAGCTGCTTTGGATTGACTGTGTATGGAACCCATATGTAACCATGCTTGTTGATATTTTAAATGTTCCCTCCTAGTTGTCCCAGAGCGGAAATCAAGCTGACAGTTTCATGATATGAAAGTTGTCATCAAGCCCTGACAAAACTGCTTAATGATGGGGATTATGAGAAGCAACGAGGCATAGCCACTATTGCAGTGAATTAGATTATTAAGCTCCACCATCTTCTTTACAATGCTGTCTATCAGAAAACTGCTCGGTTGGGGCCAAAGGTGGGAGAATTGCCACCTCTTCTGGGAGACCAGGTGCTCTGTCTAGAATTCCCAGTCATTCCTGGAGATTTAGAAAGTATGTACTATAGAGTATGTACTGGAGATTTAGAAAGTATGGCACCCTTGCTAAAGGGACAAACACCTCAACACATGAAGGGTAAGCTTGTGTTTTCTAGTGTTTTAGTACAGCGGCGCTCACTACTTAGGTATTTTATACATTTTCATGAAGGGTAATTTGTCTGCCAGTGAATTTCATTGTCTGCACTTCTCTACATTGAGAATGCAGTAAGGAACTTGGTACTGAATAGCATTTCAGAAGGTAAAAACTGGAATATTTTCAGAGACGAAAACTTCCAAGGAGAAATATGGGTACTGTCAGGACAGGAAGCTTGTAATCTTAAGAAAGGCAGCTGCATTTGTGTGAGGAAAGGGTGGAATGGGAACCTTTAACATTAATAAATATGTTTTTGGCATAATACATTATGACTTGGATGCATTTTTAATGTCTGGGAATACAGCTGATTTATAATGCATACATCTGAAGCTGTAGCACACACAGTTCGAACTAATAAATAAATGACAGGTACCTTGTATTAAAAGTATCATTCATTTTACATTGCCAGAATTTAAATGATGTAAAGTATAGAGGGGTGTCTGGAAACATCGAAAACATTGTTGAGTATCTTGTACTGATAAAGTTTCTGTCTGCTGGATGCTTATTAGGACTAAACTTTCACATTGCCGCAGCATATGTAAATCCATTGCCAGCTACCATATTTAATATTTATTTTACTGCAGGTGTTCCAGCAAAGATCTAAGACATGCATGTGATATATAAGATAGGGCTCATGTACATCATCTCCAAGGGGACCAGGGGTAACTTAATAGCCTTGTGGCCAGAGTAGTATAACCTGTGTTGTTTAAAATGTGAATCATTACTTTACAGTAGATTTTTGAGTAGACTGCGGGCTAGTGCTATTATTTCTAGTGGCTGAAGTACATTATATTAGAAAAACTGAAAATGACGCTTAGTGGACCAGACCCACACTTCTGATTAATTTGCAGATGGATCACAAAGTAACAGATGTGTGGGAATCTGCAATTTAAGTGCCTCTATATCCTGGTTCCGGTCACTGTAGGGACAATGGGCTGGATTCTTAAGTAAGTGCTTGAACTTAGTTACTCCTGGGCTAAACCATGTTGATTTCAGGGGGAGTCATATTTCAACTGTGGCAAACAGTATTAGAGTTGAGAGGTGATGTTTCATAACCCAAGTCTAAATAACAGTGTGATAGTGAAACTGGTCAGTATCTGTGTGCAGTAAGCAATTCAAAGATATATCCCTGCATGCAAAGAATACAATCAACATGGTTTAGCCCAGGAGTAACTAATTTCAAGCACTAAAGCCTGCCCAATAGCATAAAACCGGATCCACACTTGAGAATGTCACCACACTTACTCACGCAAAGTACGCAAGTGGGGTGTTTGGACGGGAGGAGCGTGTGGAGGGCCCACATGTTATATGCCTTTTCCGCATGTAAAACCTATTGCACGGAATTAAGAACATAGGGGCTAGTCTTTCCCTCCACCTGCCAAGGTGCGGGGGAAGCATTTTACTTTTACAGTAGGGGAGGGAATAGGGGCTTAGGAGCGCATCAGCAGTTGGATAAAGCGCTGATCCGCTCTTGTGGCTGGCAGGATCTGGGCCATTATTATGCTGGCTGTTTCATTGCTGAAAGTGGTTTTATTTGAAAATGTTCGTCAAATAAATACTTCCCTTGTTTCTGCTCTTATGTCTCTCCCTGCTGCTCTCTTCCTTCTTTTTCTGTTGGCATTACAATCGTTTATCTGACAGGTGTTGGGTTAACGACTATGTCAAATAGAGTAAGGCCAATCATTTAACCCTGTCAGCATTTTAGTGCCAGCTGTCGGCTTTCTGACCTGCCCATTGGGTATGTGCGCTGCACCACAGTAAAAAGTACACTGTACTGCACAGGGAACCAAGTGTATAATGACAAACAGAGTTTCTACATTTGACTACAGTTCGTAAGAGATAAGTATTTTTCTTGCCCTGTATGGAAAAAAATGATTATTATTTACCCTTCTTCTTATAGCATCATATTTAGCCAGGTGTAGACAGGTATCTCTCCACAACAACAAATTCTATATACTATATAACGATGCCAAATATGTACTAACAGTGTATGGGTTATAATAACTTAGTGACAAGTTCTATATTACAGGGTATAAACCAATATACAGGGTATGTTATATATTACATTATATATTACATATATTATTATATATACCAAGTCTCAGACAGAATTCTCCTCCACCATCAGCTTTACATTTGTGCTAAATTTGGTCATGGATTAGAAAATAATATGTAACTGCGTATGACAAAAGTCATTATGTAAATTTTACATAGCGCATTGCCTATATTTTCAAATCTAAATAAAGCTTTTCACAATAAAGTTATCCTTACTACTGATGGCTTCACTTCTACTTCCTGTGAACAAGTCTCCTTACTAATCATAGACAATTCTTTTTCATATGTGAAATCAGCCATCGTTTGTTACAACTCGCTTTTGATTTGCCTTGTTTTAACCAGCGGTTCAAATGACTATCTAATTTCAGAGCTGTCATTATGTTTTGTATGAATACACTCTATTCTGGGCATGCATAGCACAGCCCTACTAGCTGATTGGTGAAAATGATCTTTATTTAATATACCCATGTATAGGCGCCAAGATATGTGGGGCAGAGTGGCAGAGGTAAAGTGGATAAATGAGTCCAGGCTTCATTTTGCTTGAACATTTTTTCAGGCCTTGGCTCTTATAGCTTGGGAGAAGTGGAATCAATGACAGTTAAAATAAAGCACACACAAGGGCTTTCTACATGGAAATTAAGCAATTAGTGCCGCTAAATGTCATTTTTTTTTATGTTATCTCTCTTGAATTTAGATATATCAGCAGCTTTTGCTGTCAGCCTGAGATCTGAAAGGGTGTTTTTGACTACAAGTGAAATGTTCGTTGTTTCTTGCTTGTAAGTCAAAACCATTAAAGTAGAAAAAAGAAAACAATTTTGAATTGTAAAACAGCTCTAATCAACTCCTGTACGGCAATAGAGTATTCAGTTACACTTCCCTGGTGCCTCTAACTTCCATAGTATAAACAGTCAATGTCAAGATTTGCTGCTGCTGGAATACAACTTTGAGGTCTTCCTCGAATGCATAAACTAGACTGAGAAATGATTTCTCCATTCCTGACATATCCAGTAATGTTAATCATGTGTCAGTACATGACAAGTATTGTAAATATCAGGTATAGGGCTTTTTGGATCAATGCAACTTCATAGAAAGCACATTCATTCGCTGCAGAAGCATGAATGAGAAATTTCCACAGGGCTGTTCGAGGAGATATCACTTACAAGAGCAATGACAACACAACTGTCAGTCTATGAGAACACAGTACATACTACAATTTGGAACTGCTACTGTGTTGTCAGATATTGCAGTACGCTGAAGAAGGGGGTATTACGCTCTTAGGGATGTATCCCGGAAACAAAGTACAGCACTCAATCTTCCTGGTGTTATATAGAAAATGAATCTGTTCTGATCCCCTACAGTATATGACGTAATTCTGCATCTACGTAGCTAAACGGGAATCGTGGTGAATTGTGCCAGATTGTATCTACACTACATGTAACTCTATGTTGGCAAAATAAATAGGTACAGTTGTCATCCTGTCATGTAAATGTAATTAGATTTTTATGCATTTATTATATTTTAACTAACTCTTGAAATGTTGACTGGTAGGACCCACAGTTCATACCAAGCAGAAACATTCTGTTGTGTAGTTGGAAAATTGAGATACCGTATTAAAACCTGGGGCTGTCTCTAAAACATAGGGGCAGGTAACAACCACCCATCAAGAATTTGCAATGGAACCAGTGTTGGCAACTTTTGGTGTTGCCCCCATGGAAATTCTCAGTTACCAGACAATATAGAATCCAAAATAATGTTTTTTTGTATTATTGCTCATAAATCACAATTCAAATACTAAATTTAGTAGCAACAGTGACATAAACAGCTAGCAAATTTTTAAATAAACTTTCAAATTACAATATCATATGCACCTAGTTTTATGTGGGTAATCAATAACAGGCCAAATAATGTACCCATACGAGATATTGAATAGCTTTGGGTGCACTCTATATTTAAGCGGTGCCTGTCACCTGGGGATACCACTAGATCCCAAAATGTAAAACCAGTATAAAAATATAAGTATGGAGTGCTAATAAATATTAAATCTAAAAGACAACCCTGAAAGTGCTAAACATATAACCATTTTCTAATAGCTACTGCCTCTAAAAAAGATAAACACAGTGCTAAAATTAGTATCAATCCCCTAAACTATTAAAGTTCTATATAATGTTTCATCAAAAAACAAAAGCAAATTATCACATTGACCAGTGTTAATACTTCCCAAAATCCTAATACTAATAAAGTGGGGCGGTCAGAACTCTTACCGTGGTGGTAACTGCTACACTAATAGTGTGCACTCACAGTCCAGCGTGTCGCTAGTTATAGATATCCTCTATTTTATTTGCCCAAGTCCACAAGGTCCCGATAAACATTCAATGCTGGATAGGTTAGAATTGAGTGCTTTGTATTACTGATGTACAAGTTCATTTTCTAATGCAATGAACAAGTTCCCTTCTCCTCTCTCCTGCAATTCCCATAAATGAAAAAAGGGAGATAATATAGGGTTAAGATCAATACATAAACTTCAATAATAAACAAATACATATGGAAATATATTTATATATGAAATACAAAAATAAACAGGAGCAAATACACATGTACTTCATTACTTACTGGACATCTTAACTAAATCATATCATACCTTTCCTGGCCTTCAAAGCTGTGAACTTGTGAATCACTTCATTGAAATTGATGTCTTGCACTAAATCACTTTCAATTGGTAGATCGCAAATAGTTATTTGTAAGTTTTCAGCTTTGAAAATCTCTCACATGAAGCCACTGATCGTCAGAAATAATTTAAACTTCGTAAAAGGGTTGGGATTGATTCTGCAAAGTTCCATTCAGCTATGAATGTGGAAACACCTAATATTGCCCAATCTTTGGTTTCTTCCAGATTAATCTATGCTGCTTTCAGCTGCTTTCTCAGCCATGATATTTGTATTACAAGTGTACATTCAGATACCTCATCATATATGTTGGAATAGGCATTTTGTTATTGGCAACTTTAACTCTTCTTCAGAGGCAGATATGAGACGCTTTGCTTGAACAGCCTCGATCATGACGTCTACTCCCTTGATACTTCTTGATCTGTTCTACATTTCAAAATAAAAGATCAATGCCCTCAAGCTTCTTGCAGAGTGAGACCAGATTTGCTTATCTAGAATATAAGAGTAAGAGCAAACAGGTGCAAGGAGAGACCATTTTGATATGTGAGGATTGCTTATGAATTTAAATTCTTTTGCATGCAGGGAAAACATTTTCCTTTGGAGCATAGAATATACATTCTATAACATCTGCTGAAAACTTGCACCCAGTGTGCAGGAATTGGCTCTGAAAACACAGTGCACATGCTCTCAACAGCAGTTAACATGGAACGCGCGTATTTTAAGTTCCGTACGTTCAGCATTCCATATGTGGGGCGTGTTGACACTCTACAATCGAGGAAATGTAATTTCAGTAAGGAGGAGTCATTTAAGTTAGACACTTTTGCACAGCTGATCAGTCTGAAGGCATAATGTTATGTGCGAATATGTGAAGGTAGGGTTCCAAACATGGAAGTTTGTTAAGCTCAATACGTGAGGGGTGTGCCCCTTATGTGCGGGAATTGTTCTCCATGGGTGCAGATTTCCACTCAGAATCTAGTCCTCTATGTGGAATGATAGAATATCATAGAAAGATAAATTGCAGTATTTGAGAACAAAATAATAAGAAAATGATTATATGTGTATCTGTTGTATATGTTAGTTCTATTGGTTGTAAATTGTAATGTGCCACTATTTGTTTAATCCAGGGGTGGTGAACATTTTTAAGAAGCTTCGGCTTCTTAGGTGCATAGATTTTCTAAATGACCTAATGCACATGCTTAGTAGGTCGTTAACGCAAGCTACGTACCAGTTTAGAGACCACACAGAGTAGTTTAGCTAGAAAGAGGCGGCCTAATGCCGCCTAGGAGAGTGTTTAATTGGGAGAGGGGATTTAGATTAGCCGGGGAGGGTGAGGGGGATTTTTCGTGCATAGTTACCATGTTAAGAAGGAATTTACACACGGTAAGATAAGGTAGACCTGTGGCACTCTTAAGTGCCATAAAGTACCTAAAAACAGGGGGGGGGCGGATTAGCGGCTGCACCAGTGAGTTAGGTGAGGTTCTGTCCGCACCTAACTCACTCTTAGGTGTGAATACGGTTCACTATCTGCAGGCTTCACACCCCCTAGTAATGTCACTGAATGGAACTACATGCTTAGTCTATTTTATAAAGCACCAGATATGCAATAATGGGGCATTAGTTGTGACATTATAAATCATTATTTGTTGATGCTTTCTAGGTGTTTAGTTCTAAGTCACACATGGCTCAAGTAATTTCCCAGAAGCACTTGAAAAGAAGATAATGGGAAATATGTTTGTGCCAGGTTTCTGTATTAGGTGTTTTAATTTTTTTTATGAGAATTCTTTTGTTGTTTGTTGGTGTGTGTTTAATACAAGCTTCAAAGTAAGTTTAGCTAAGTTTGGTTAAGGGTTCCTGAAGTTGTGGATATGAGAGAGGGGGGCGGGCTCCATCCACCAGACCAGTTTCGGGTTTAGGGCATCCAGCCTAGTTCAGGTGAAACAGGATCTTGCACCTGTGAGACATAGGTAAAAGCCTGTGAGGCTGTTCTCTCATTCTTTCATTGTCTAGAGAGCAGAACAGAGACCTGATGGGAAAAACTGCTATTCATATCAGTATGTGCTATGTGTGTTCTGGACTATTTCTGTGTATTAGTTAGATTCAGGTGGCCAGGATTTATTTATATATTTTTGTTTATTTTCATTACTGGCAAATAAAACTTGCTGCTGTTATTTGGACCGAGGCACTGGATTGGTGCGAATGTTTGGCTTCTACATGTGAAAGTGCTACAGGTTGTCCCAGGAGACAAAAATCTATACATGATCTTGCGACACTATAGTAAGGAAAACAGCATAGAGAAATAAGCGAAGCGAATGTCATGGTTAACATGTATGGGCTGACAGCCATGCATCTAATTATGTTTGTACACGAGCTTGGTTGTTAAGGCTTGTCATGTTAGCAGTGGGATGAGCTGAATTTGTAATGCAGCCAGATGTACTCAGTTGCCTTGAACTCATATAGGGACTATGATATGAAGTCTGTGGTCCCTTATGGGTTTTGAACACACCATAACAGAATGCTGTCTGCATAACAGAGCAGCTTAGACATGTTTTCACTATTCAGAGACTGAACAGTGTATGGTGGATGCAAACATCATTTTTACTGCAATACTTGTGCTAGCCATTGGATGGTAATGCATACAATAGCATTATGATGCTGGAAACAGATCAGTCACTCATCTCTCCAGCTGTATCTCTGTGTTTTGTTTTTTTATAAAATACACATTATGATAATAAGTAAGGAGGACTTTGCCTGCACATTAAGTGTAAGTCCTAAAAAAAAAGTCTTAATTAGGGCAAAAAGTAAATGAAAACTATAAATGAGACATTTATGTACAGTAAAGGCAGTGACCTGCAGCAATACTTATGACCAGCAAGTGGGGCTACAGAGTTTTCTCTCAAACCTTGTGAACTTGTTGCATTGAGTAATGTGCTTTTAGTATTACACATAAAAATGCTGCATGGCATGTACATAGACAGTGCCTGACTGTATGAGACAATATATTGTTTCTCAAAGCCAATGAAGTGCGTCTCAAACAGATCAATACCACTTTTTATTACATGCTCATAATATACAATTAATTGTAAAATTGTCTCCCCTCGGAATTCAGAGTTTTTATTAGGTAATTGCAGCATAACAATCTCTGCCTTAGATAATTATTTCACAATGTATTGAGATGACATTATAGAATTCACTGATGATACAAATTGGTCCTGCAGATGAAACATTAAAGTCTGAGATACAGTTGAGCATATACTTATGGACCTGGCTGTTTTGTACATATTGTTTTGCACATCCATGACCCTGGCATAACAGTAATAATGCTCTGAATCACCTCCTTAGATTTCTATAAGAAAACATATATTGATGACATTGTTAAACCACAGGTTTTTGTTATTCTTTTAATAAACAGTCATATGGAAATTTTCCATTGAGAAATCATTACTTTATTTCAGGGTTGCCGACTCTCCCGGAATGTCCGGGAGACTCCCGAAATTCGGGCAGTACTCCCGGTATCCCGGGAGAGCCAGCAAATCTCCCGCAAGTGACTTTAGGCCCGCTGGTGAGGCCTGTGGTTTCATGAAAACCACGGCATCAAGTCCTGCCCCCCTGCCTAGCAACACTAGTATACTAGTGTTGCTAGGCACAGGAAGGGACATGATGACGCAATTTGCGGCATCAAGCCCCGTCCCGACCCCTAATTTAAGTAAAAACGGGGCCGTATGAGCCAGGGGGCGGAGCCTAATGACACGATTTGAATAAAGCGCGTCATTAAGCCCCGCCCCCCGCATGCGGCGCAAGCTTCTCTCCGGAATCTCCCGGAGAGAAGCTGCAAAAAGTCGGCAACCATGCTTTATTTATTGGACTATATTTACAAGTTTAAAAATTCCTTAACATTCCCATTATGTACTTATAGTTCTACTGATTAATGGCAGGGGCTTTATTTGCATTGGGTGTATTCTGTATCTTATGGCTTTACTTACCATGGGCATAGCATAATGTCCGTAAATCTGCATGACTCTAGATAATAGATCTGCATGACCGAGAAATCAGACTCCCGGGACAGTTGTTTTTGTTTAGTTTTTTCTCTTTTTATCCTGTGCTGCTGTATATGCAGCAGGGATTTTTACACAACAGTTCTGGTAATACAGGGCTCCTACGGGAGCCCTGTATGACCAAATCTGTTACTTTGAATGGCAGTGACCTTACCTATATGGTCCCTGCCATTCTAGAAAACAGATTTGGTCCTACAAGGAGCCCTGTATTTCC
This sequence comes from Limnodynastes dumerilii, assembly GCA_011038615.1. Classification (NCBI taxonomy): domain Eukaryota; kingdom Metazoa; phylum Chordata; class Amphibia; order Anura; family Limnodynastidae; genus Limnodynastes; species Limnodynastes dumerilii. The sequence goes on from WWET01000424.1 coordinate 420,454, forward strand.
TGTACTGCCACACCATGTGACCGGGCGTCTGTGACAGCATGGGAGAGACAAAGACTGGGAGCAGAAGAACTCAAAGGTAAGTAAGAGGTATTCTACATTATAAAGGGGAAGACAGAGGCTGGGCAAATAATAAAGGGGCAGATATGGAAGTTGGACAAATAATAAAGAGGGAAACATGGAGGCTGGACATATAAACAGGGGGGAAACATATGAAGGCTTGACATAATAATAAGGGGCAGACACAGAGGCTGGACAAATAATAAAGGTGCAGATATGGAGGATGGATATATAAACAGGGGCAGACATATGGAAACTGGACAAATAATAAAGGTAAGACATATTAATAATGACTGTATTAATAAAAGGGGCAGACACTAGACCTATTCTCTGGGTGGTGCAAGACACACCCACTTTCACCAGACACACCCACTGGGCAGTACAAGACATACCCCCTCTACCAGCCTGCAAAATTTTGTTTCTCTCTCCAATTCTTCTCTTAAATGTTGGGAAGTATGCCTCTGACTCCTCAGGTATTGTAAAACTATGAATTGCAGCATGGTTTAATTGCATAGGCATAGCTGATACCTGGCAAAGCATGCTGGGATATGTGGTTTCCCAACACTTTGAAAGGCAGGCCTGCTATAGATTCCTTCTTCGTCTGTTACCTACACTATCATCAATCCATGTTTGTGTTCTGAGGGGCAAGCTGATATGATCTTATTACATTTCCTGTATTAACAATGATATTTTAATAATTAATATGTATCTTTATGAATAATGCAATTAGCTGATCTAAGTAATTGCATTGAGTTTAATATAACAAATCTCTTGTGTGGAATATTTGTAGTTAATGATCAACATAAAAAAAACACAATGCGTAAAGTCTTGCCTCAAGTTCTTATTTTATTCTGTCCTGGATAAATAACATTAATTAACTTTTATATGTGATGTGTGGGAGGTGTATCAGAAAATGGATGTGTACTAACATATTGAAAAATTGTCTGGAGAAAAGCTTAGTTATTCTTACAGTAATTGTGACACAGACAGTACTTGATTCCCTCAACCCCAAGCCTCATGGCCAACTGTGTGTCAATGGGGGAAAATACCAGGGCTTATGTCTGCTGGGGTCTCTGTCCTACTCTGGATACTGTTTGAGCATTTTTGGAGTAATACCCAAATAGTTGATGTACTGGGGCCACAAATTCTTTTTGCTGTCCTTGTCTACAGATAGGCTTAGATAAAGCTTTTTTTGTCATAATGATTATTTCAAGACATGGTGCTAGAGTGCAGCTAGTAAACCATTAAACCTTTGTTTATTTACCATTTAGCAGCTGCTTGCTTAAATTCACTGGATGAGTCATACATTCTTTCTGTAGGATAATAAACATGTGATGTCAGCTCCATTGTCTGATCTTTGCAGGAAGATTGGTAATTGGTAAGTTAACAAAGATTTAAGGATTCATAAAGCCCTTTTCAACTTTCCCCAGCAGGTGGGCTAGCCATGTATGCAATTTCCCACCTCACTTTTAACATCTACACTGGAATAAATGGGGTCTTTGTGCTGCTAGGGAAAGTATAAGATGCCATTAGATGTTGATGTAAGTCTACTTGAAACATAAAGCTATATAGTTTAGAGACAGTTGGAGCCTACTATCTCTGCTTCTATTAAAGGAGCAACTTTCTAATCAGAAGCACACATAGCTACTTGAAGATGATAAACTGGAATATATACTATGAATCCAGTCCAGTGAGGTTTATATCAGAGTTTTCTCTCTTTTTTAATTTTTTTTATATAAGATCTTTTATTAACCTCATGAATGCTATTGCTGACATAAATAGAGCCTTCTCGCTCTAACAGTAAATATCCTTATGTTTTCTAACATTCATTACTTTGTTTGGAGGTGGCTCTGCATCAATTACATAGATATAGCACAGATATTTTTTGCTGCTTAATCTCATAAATATAGCTTCAATGAATTAGCTATTTGCATTCTGTCTAAATAAATACCTAAATTGCCCCTGAGACTTGAGCAACTGTTATTGTGAGTTTATAACTAATCCTCAATAGATTTCAATGCTAAGAAGTTTAAACTGTTTTCCTTCTCGTAAGATAAAAACAGCTGCTAAGCCCGGCTGCTTCTACCGCCATTTTCCCTTGCGTATACAAGATGGGTTGTAGAAAATGCCATTTCCTCCCTTAAGTAAAAATAAATCAATTACAATCTTGTTTAAGTGGTGTTGGTTAAACCGTGGTAAACTACTGTCTGAAACAAATGGAAGAAGCGTATGATAGCTGCTACCCTGCCCATATAATGACTTGGTGGTTGGCGTAGAACTGTTGAATCATTAATGTGAAAAGCTCTTTCAGATGCAGTTTGTTGACTGTATATAATTTTCTCTGTTCTATTTGTGTTGTGGTCAAAAACATGTTTTGTAAGTGGACCTATTCTCAGTAGCCAGCAATTGTGGTCATGGATATAAAAGGATTCCGGGTAATTGGAAAGCACACAATCAAATACAACTAGTCTTACATGCTTGAAGAATATCAATACATAGGCCTTAACCCAGTTATGGGGAACCTGAAGGAAACAGATGGTTTCTTTGCAGTTCCTGTTATCTGTCAGTTTTATGAGCCACAAATCACTTCTATATTGCATGTATTTGGAATCATGCTCAAATTTCCTTTACCAGACTTAGGCAACATGTGTCCCAGCACGTCTTGTCAGGTAGCCGATTCAGGGTTGCTACCTGTGCTAGAAGCAGGTTCCGGTGCACTGTGGTCAGATGGGTGGGGGGAAGCATACAGCACTGGGCTGGATAGACGCTCTCCCTATTCCGTGGCACTGACCTCATCACGTGCTGCACTGCCTCAGTCTGCCTGTCATACAGACAGTGTGACAAGGAGCTACATTGCAGCAACAGGGGATTACCTATTGCTGGTTAACAAAGGGCAATGTTGTCAGGCTTTAGTAAATCCTGGATAGATAAAGGAGAAGGAAATAGATGGTTTCTTTGCAGTTTAATTTTCTTTATACTTAAAAAATGGAGCCCTTGGTATACATTGCTAGAGAGTGTATCTGATGATGAAATGTACTAAAGGGCTATATTTCAAAATTGACCTTTCTTAGGTCCATTCATGGGATTGCTATAATAAACTACAAAAGCTTGTGCCCTTGATTTCATATAAACCTGAGTCTGGGTCTGTTCATCAAAGTAAAGGAACTGGAGATATTTTGTTTTATATGTGATGTTTTTCTCTGCAATCAGTAACATCCTCACATTGCCATGACTCCTTTTTACAGCTACTTTTTATAACATTATAAAGAAAGAGTCCTGATTATTACAGTAAAAAAGGTCCATTTTCTGCAGCACCACAGAACTATTGTTTCATATTCACACAAACATTCATCAGGATTAGCGTATTGACGTAGGCACCTGCATGGGGAAATTTTCAATTCTGGCTGCACCTATTTATAGATCCCATCTTCTCAGTGATATCCAGGTCTTAGTATTTAGTTAGATTGTGACAACAATTTCCCTCTGTACTTTGTAAGGATTGACCTTGTGAGAGGGGAATATTTTACTCATATTGGTGGATTTACTAAAAGATTCCATTTATTCCCATTTCCTATTACCATGTGATATCACTCATAAGAGGGATTTAGAAGAGATTGGCAATTCATGTTTTTCAAAGGGAGTTAAGGTCATCCTTATGTTTAAGAAAATTAATTCCTTCCATTAACACGATTCTCTTTATGTATTAGCAGCAAAAGTGCCTCTTGATCTTGAGGTGGCCTGTATACAGTATAAAGACTATCAGAACAAAATACTTATCAGCTGCCCAGTGTATTCATGGGGAAAAGGATAATGTTTTATCTGTCTTCGTGATGCTCTGAAGGTTTTCCCCAGCTGTCTCTAGACCTGATCTATACGATAAGACTTAAGAAGAAACGATGTGCTATGAAGTCATTAGGGCTTTCAAATAAAGATAGCATCAGTGCCAGATATGCACAAGGCAATTGCTTATTAAGTATAAATCAAGACTTATCTTCCAGGAAAATACATTTTCAAAGATAAAGAGCATTTATATAAAAAACAAACAAAAATAGAGCAACCAATCAAAGTTCTATATAGTCTACTTTTGATTTGATATACTTGTGATGGGAGGTCTTCCTGTGATCCAGATATGAACACAATACAACTCTGAATCTGTGCACATGTACAACATGTTGCATTCGGACATATGCACAAAACAGATACGGTACTTTCCCTTACCCAGTGATCCAAGCGCAAATGCACAGTAGTTCAGAAATAATAGATGGAAATGGTGGTTTTTCTTCATGCAAGCACTGAATTCAAGTGTGCTAACAATATAACTATGCATAACATATGAGTAAAATTAAATACTGTATAAGCAATATCCCTAAGCCTGTTGCAGAGTTGCCGACTCTCCCGGAATATCTTAGAGACTTCCGAAATTTGGGCATTTCTCCCTGGAATCCGTGAAAGCCGGCAAATATCCCACAAAGGGCTTGAGACCACAATTCAATGCAAATCATGGCCCCCAAGCCCCGCCCCCTGTCAATCAAATCCTAGTGTTACTAGGGATTGGGGTGGGACTTGATGACATAATTTGCATAATCAAGACCCACCCCCTACCTAGTAACACTATAAATTGTAGCACACGGTTGAAAGGGCTTTAGGATGTGATTTGCATAAATCGTGTAAATTAAGCCCCATTCCCATACCGACATCTCTTCCTTCCCTCTGAGATCTCCCGCAGGAAATATCAGAAAGTGTACATCAAGCCTAATGTGTACATATAAAAGATTGTTATTATTTTTTATTAAACTATATTGAACCTTTATTATATTTGAATAATTATGTAATACGGTAATCTCTATAGTGTAAGCTCTCACAAACAGGGTGCTGGATGCAATCTAATTTTTTTTAAACAGTGCAATTGCAGCCAAATTTAGAACCGTACACATCTTTATTAGAAAGCACTTCCAGCTTCAACTGCATCAGCATTAATATAGTCACCATCAGTTCCTACAGTGCTGTTACCACTGAAGCAAATTTTTATTATGTCATCTATAAAGTTGTATAATTTGTATAAATACACCCATATTGCGCTTAGTCCATTGATGACATCTCTCTAGAAATGAAATAATCTCTGAAATGCATAGTTACACATTTATAGAACTTTGTGTGCACTACCCTCTTACACCCCCCGGATCTGCGTATGACATGTTACAACAATACAGTGGACATGCGGAGCAGATTTGACCTTGCATATGATTATTCAGTGTATACAAATCAGACCGGGATGTATTAGACATTTTGACACCAAAACGACTGACGCAAAGAACTGGGTAAGGACAATGAAGAACTAATAAAGGGCAAGCATCACGGGTGCAAATAGTCAGACTCTTGTCCTACCAAAGCAGAATTGTATATACATCTATAGAAATGTTCAGATTTATGCTTTTATCAGGATGATGATATTCAGTGGCAATAGGTTGTGTTTATGTTTGAGCTTAGAGGTAATGTTTAATACTCTTATGGAAAGTATCTGACTGTCTGAAAATAGAAATGGATGTTGTTCATGATCTAGAGTTTGAACATAAGAGAAAAACTGGTAGAAAGTTACACTTGGGCTAAACCATGTTGAATTTCTGGGGTAATAAAATACATTTTATCCAGGGTAAATACTTTGCTTATGCTTATTAAACATATATAAACATATATACTGACCTGCTTTACTTATAAACTGCTATTTAGATTATTGCTAGGACACCTCTCAACTCTAATACAGATTGCAATGTATGACATTTGCCTCCCTGCTTTTCCCATTTGGACATATCCACCTGATTTCTTCTTATTTTCAAACTCTGAACCTTGCCCTTTATCAGTAAATGCATTTTATTCCTGGAATTACTATGGATTGCTGAGATTCATCTCTACTCCTTCTAAGTTTGAATGCTGTAGCTTGATGTTATTTGTATGAAGTTATAGCAGTGCAAACAATGTCATCCAATATTTATATGTGATGTACTTAAACAAGGAATAATAAGCCATTGCACCAACACTTTGCTTAATAACAACAGTGGCATGTTTTACAGGGCTCCTTCACTCTCCTCTTGTAGCATTAAGCAGTCACTGGTTTCTCTACATGTTTTATTATGAACATAACTTCTCCTTCTTATAATCATCTGTATGAAATGGCCAGGAGAGGAGAAGTGAAGCAGATATTGAGACGATAAAACTGTCTGGTTCCAAAGTCCTTCAAAAGTGCTCTCATAAAGTGCATTATTATATGCTTGTATTGCTACTAATAATGCTCATACAGCTTCTATTTTGTGAGAAATTCAGATTCTTTTTGCAATGGAATGTGACAGAATAGTGCTTTAGATTCTGCTAGTTACATTAGTGATTAAAAGTATGACTTATTGCTTTGAACTTAAAATTAAATGCAAAAAAAACCATTTTTTTCTTACCAAATAAATTAAAATATGTTAGTTAATATTTTGTTTTAAGTAGACACCTGTAATATTAAAATGAGCCTTAGTTGGTGCTAGTGTGACAAATAGACAGTGCAGAATATAAGTATATGCTCAAATTGCTTAAGTCCACCTAATACTTAGAAATAACTTATATTGTCTGCTTCATATTTTATTTTATTAATTACTCCCTAAGGCCCGTATTCAGAGTACCGGACCTATAACATATACGTCCGGTGTTTAGTGATTTTTTGCTACTGCGCATGCGCGGTAATTTTTTTATGTAATCTACGTATCTTTTTCTTATGTAGATTGCATAAATGCGGTCTTTCAGACAGCGGCCCAGCATAGCTCTGGATCTGGCCCAATATGCATAATCAGTCAGTATTTTTCCTCTATATAAAAACTAAATTAAACAATAAGCATAAATGGGTACTCATATTTAATTGATGGGAAGATATAGGGATTTGAACGTTTCACTTATATTTATAGTAACAAAGGACCGTATTTACACATAAGTTTTTGCGGCGGATTGTGTGCGTATTCTTAGGAGCGGATTAACTGCACATGTGTAGTAACTTTTTCCATGCAAATTACGTAGTATTTACACACGTCAGTACTTTAGACTTGTGAATCGCATCTAGTGACATACGTAGAAGGGGCATGTTTTTTTTCCCGCACGGTAGAAGTTATGTGAAAGTGGGCGGGGGAATGCATTTAAATGGCTATTTGAGGGCATGGTTAGATAAATATGCATGTACGTAAGTACACACATATAGTTAAGGGGGCCCTATGGAGGCGTAAGTCTCAGATAACCCATCTGGATGAGGGGAGTGTCATGGGTGTTGCTTTGCTACGTGCTTGCTTAAAAACACGCACGTAGTAAATACGGATCAGTGAATCCGGTCCAAAAACATTATTCTTACTAAACCCTTACTTTGAATATGACTACATTATCATATGATATCATATCATATATCCAGACTTACCAAGTGGGTGTTTTGCAATATCTATGATCAGTACACTTGTTTTTGGTAAGTACACATGCATGAGAAGCGCAGCATTACCAGGACAAATCTGGATCCTCTGTTACCGATTCTGACAGCAAGGCCGTATGGAAGGGAAACAGGAAGCAGATGTGTTTTGTGGGAGGGGCTTAGTATTTAAATAGTACAGGGAGGACATGGTATACACTATACAGACTTCCAACACCGTCCCCATTTTACAGAAGTTTTAAGGTAGGGGGACCAGATCCTAGGTCCAGAGGCATTGTAAGTTCTAAACAACATAGCAGTAATAACAAAATATATTAAATGTCAAGAAATCTATGCTTTTTTCCAATATAATTTATATTACAGTAATACTGTTAATATGTTCATTAGAAATGATTAATCAAAAGCTCTCAACATATTGAAAAATAGTACAAATAATGGAGCCTAAAACACATTTAAATAAAGATGCTTCTGTGATTCCCTAAACTTTTCTTGAATCTAATATGGAGAAGTAGCCTCTGTCAATGCTAGAAATCAGATCCGCCATCAGGAGGGGGACAGCTGGAACTGGGGCCCTCCGAAACTTACCTTTGCTCTGCAGCAGCAGGTATCGTCGGTACCCTGCTGACAGCTGTACATTAGCAGGCCCATGTGCAGGGAAGAACTGGTAATGCAGGTAAGCAGCACCCCGCCCCTTATATGACATCATCACTTACGTAGGGGAGGGGGCCCTGCAGATGTGTCCTGAGTTCCACAGTTGCTGACGGTGGCCCTGCTAGAGATACTAAAAGCAGCGTTCCATTGTGTAACTGCAGCAGTGAAGCACTCACTGAACTCCTGGATACTGGAATCTAGAGGATTAGTATTAACAAGGAAACATTACTTATGTGTTTAATAGGACTGCATATTTCAGAAAGAGACTAAGAGATATACTTTAGTAGCTCAGCGATATCTAAAAATTATTTATGATTTTACTAAGTTATTAAACTATGCAACAAAATTTCCTAACGACTAGAATGGATAAAAGCTTTCTTAGAGGAAAATGTCTTCACATGGACCAAGCAATCATTAAGAACCAGCATTATCACCAAGAACTGGAGAATGATAAAAAATTGCTTTGCATAAGCTAAAGAACAAAAAACAGCCACGGGCGCTCTCAAGTTCTCTCATGTTACACACTCAGAGGGAGACGCCAGTGCTATATACATGTCCCATTTCCTAGGGACCGTGCTGGAACTGGTATACAGGAAAATAGCTCATATTCTCCTTTGCTAACGTAGCCTGTCATCCACCGTGCTTAGATGGCTGTCTGCGCTACAGCTGGGCCTCTCCACAGGCATCAATGATTCAGTCTCCCCTCTTCACTGTCAGAAACAGAATATTTTAACTCCAGTGTGTTCAAGGCCCAAGATGTGTGAAAAAATAAAATATATAGGCATAGATATTGTATTTTTATATTTCCGAAAACTTGTTTCTGCAAGTTAACTATTATTGTTTTCATTATGATTAATTAGAACAACAAAGCCTATAATTATTATTTTCGAATACTGTGCTTTAACCAATCAAATGCAAGTTAATTGTTTTACTACTTTCAAAAGTTTCTCTCTCATTGGCTGAACATCATTGCTACATGAGTTATGCGATGAACTAGCTCCAAAAGGAATACCTTTGACTTACCAATCAAATCACTAATTTACAGCCGATCACCTCAATGGTTAATTCAAATCATTTATATGTTGATTATTACACTGCATTGTTCATTTTTGTCAGTTTATTCACTTTACTAAAATAACCTTCTGTAATGTAGCAGAAATAATTGGGTATGCATTAACAACACGATATAATGACTATTAATTAGTAACAATTGACTATCTTCCTCAAAAGTGCTAATCATGCTTCTGGAGGATTTCCCCCTTGTATATCGCTGCACAGTAGGAATGGTAAGATTCTTGTTTAAATTTTACATAAATTAATTAAGACAATAAAAATGTAATTAGCAAAAGTCAGGAAGAGAAATTTTAGAAATTGTAATCAGGTTCTAGTGCTTTTTATTATAATGACAACATACAGCAAAAACATCGTTTTTTGGCAACCCTGCCATATGATAACATGATATGCTTTTTATACATTTTACGGTGTAATCTAAATGATGTTTTTTTGCAAACATTATCAAACTTATCCACAGTGCTTTGAACTCGGTAGTGGTAAAAAAGGCGAGGGTGATTCATTAAGACCATTCTTTGGAGGTATTCAGTCAGATCCCAGCATGTGATACAGAGAAGCTGTGAAGAAGAAACAAACTTAAGATGTTCCATAGGGATATCTAAGGTTATATTTGGCTATTGATTATCATAACAGATGATGCTTATTTCCATCTAGATGGCTATTTGACTTTATATTCAGTGCAGGTAAAAGAACACACAAAGGTAAATCATAGAAAAATACAGGTCTGCATTACACATTATATTTTACATTTTTTGGTGAATATGTAGCTACTGGAACTGGAGCCAGCAGGGGGAGGGGCTGTAGAGGAGGGACATGCCCCCTCTCAGTCCTAACAGTGGATACACAGGGAAGCTACAGAACAGCACAACGTGTAGCTGCTCAGTCTGTTCGAACACTGGAATTGCCAGGGCAGTCATATGATGCATGTGTGGAGGATGACTGGCCTAAACACAACCAGCACCTCCTCCTACACCCCTGCCTGGCATTGCTGAAGTGAGCAACTCTTGTACTCTTGGCATACCCATTTTATATGAGCACATTTCTAATGCCCTATGAACTCTGAGGGGCCCAGATAACCATAACTCATTGCTATGCTTATTTCTTCTATATTTACAAATAAACTAAAGGTTAAAGGAGGTCTGTAACATTATGCTGCGTTGTACCCAATGGACAGTACTGAGCTGGAACTGCACATTTAAATAGGTTTCCTAGTTTGCCACTACCCCATATTGGGGCTGATTCAGAGTTTGGGAGTAAGGGTAAAAAAAAGCACAAGTGTACAGCTCGGCTAAACCATTTTTCAAAGTAAGGGGTGCTACTTAATTTAAAATCTTTTGCATGCAGGGAAAATACTTTACTTTTACACATAGAACTGAAATAGCTTTATGTTTATTCTATAAAATAGAGATGAGAAAACTCACCTCTTAAATTTAATTCTGGTTTCACAATATAAATTTGCCTCCCTTAGCAAATCAACATGGTGTTGCTTAGGTCTACACATCCACCTAAAAATAGGTGTAAGTGCAACTCTGAATCAGCCCCATTATGTTCCTCGACTAAACTCATCTAATATTGTTTGATAATTGGCAATAATTATTGCCAATTATTAATGATTTCAGGGGGAGTCAAGTTAATTATATTCTTTGCATGCAGAGATATATGACAGATGAAATATGACTCCCCTGAAACCTGAAATCAACATGGGTTTGCCCAGGAGTAACTTTCCTCTCTTAATTTCAGTCTTTGAATCTTGTCCAAAAGCTGTTTATTTATGTATAATGTTTTTTTTTGTGTGTTTTTTTTTAACTTTTTTTTTTGGGTGTAAGCGAAAGCAGCCACCGGACAGCCCTGCACAGAGTATTTAAATGAGAAAAACGCCTCTTTTCTCATTTAAATATCGTGGAACTCCAAGTTCCACAGGCGCAGTGCTGTCAGATGCGCAGACAGACGGATGGGTACACTTGCGCCCATCTTTGCGGAAGTGCAGTTCTGAATCCGGTCCTTTGTGTTTGACTTTAAATTTGAAAGGTGTTCATTATTTGCATTTATTTGCAATTTGTGCATCATTTCATTGTTTGTTGTAAACATTTTTAAACATACATTTATTTAAATATTTACTTTTAGCATGTTTGCATTGTTTGTGTGAGACCTTGAGATACAAATTTGTTTAGGTCTAATTTATGTAGATATTTATTATTTTGATATGTTCTAACGATTTTGAAAAGCATATTGCAATTTTTTATATATATTTTGGTTACTTTTGTTAATTATAAAACATATAAAGGCTAAGAAAATCAACCTGTTTTTTTAAGTGAATTAATTATTAGGTTTCTTTGCTTAGCTGTGAATCAGGAGGATATTAAAGATCCTAAATATACGCACAATTCTTAGTTGTGAAACAAAGCCATTAAAAAATATAAGTACCTAGCGATAAAACGTTCTTAACTCCTAAGAAGCTAGGGGTGTGGTTAGCATTTTTCTTTAGGATTTGTGAATCGTTCTTACTTATCTATGCGTGCGTAAATTTAGGAACGTTCCTAAAATGTATTTTTAAGCCTGAATTAGGCCCTAAGTTCTCTAGGCTCTGCTTCATTAGGTTACTTCTTTCTTATTGGCTTACACTGTGCACCTTGTGTGGAGATAGAGGCTGTATAATCAATATATTTTATCATCTGATTAATCTCAAATTCTTATCAATAATCTCTGTGCTTGACACTACCCACATATCTGTTGAAATCTTTCTAAACATTTCCCATTTTTTAAAGTTTCTCCCATTTGTCTCTATAAATGTTTGTAATGATAAAGACATTTTGGACTAGATTTACTAAACTGCGGAAAAAGAAAATTGGAGAGGTTGCCCATAGCAACCTATCGGATTACATTCTGTAGTATGTAATAGAAAAGTGAGATGTAGAAGCTGATTAGTTGCTATGGGCATCATTTCCACTTTTCCTTTTTGCCTGTATAAGTTGCATCCAACCTAGAAAAGAGATGGTAGTTTTTCTTAAATCTTCTTGCTGCCTATGATATATATTTGAGGCTCACATTTTTCTTTCTGATAAATGCCCAAAAAAGTTCATGGTATAGCGAGGTGGTTACAGAAATAGATTGATACCTTCGGATATTGTCCTGTAATTTTAGATGATGTTATGATTAGTAGTCTAAATGTGCGATATGAAAAACTAGAAGGTTAGATGTAATTCTTTCTTGTGGCTTTCTCATTTATCTGGAACGTCTTGTACAGATTGGATCGGGATGGGTGGATCATCCCTGCAGTTCACTGATGCTATGTGTGGGAAGTCAGCAATTGAAGTTCAGATTTCACTTTGCCACCTCCTTGGCGACATATAGCACATTCAGTTATTTTAATTACTGTTCTCATAGAATCTTATTGCTATAGCCACCTCACATAGTTTTTATCTGTGTCTGCCAGGTTTATTATTAAAGGCAGAATAAAATGACAGAAACAGTATGAAAAGTATAGCTCATTTAAAGCAAGGTGAATAAACCTTAAAGAGAAGGGGCCGTAGCCAATCTGCAAATATGGAAGCAGGATGGAGAGGCTTCTCTATTGGAGAGAGCACACTATTAATCACTTCTTTTATGTGGACAGACTTCCGAGACTCATGTCCTACCTTAAGTTTTCACAGGTAACTGATATGAAACACGTGTCTATAATACCAAGATTTACCACCCTTCACCTGTGGCATCCAAATACATGCTTCAATATGCCATACTTTCCAATGGAAGTTTTAGTAGGACAGTGACTATTTTAGGATTTAGTTCCAATTCAGCTGATTTTTTCTGATTGCAGCAGAATTTAGAGATAGGGTTTCATGGATTCTGTACCTAGTGCACAGTATCAAGTAATGGGTGCCTGCCATGCACCCTTGCAATGGTGCCTGTGCCTGTCTTGGGGGTCAAGGCCTGCTTTAAATACTGAATAAGCATCTAGTCAGGTGCTCTAAGAAGCTGCTGTCCTATAGCATCAACCTCCTCTGGCCCACAGCCCCATTGGAGCTTCTGCTATTTGTCCACAGCAGAAAGGGGAATGGCTAAGCAATTGTGGCATTTTTAGGGCATAGCAGTCATTATCAATGTTGGACCTGGCTGTAATGGTATACAGTATAGAAGCAGTTACTCCTCATCATGTTAGTTTGTTTTATAGCTGATTATAAAGCCCTTTTTTGACTGCTCATTTAGTACATAAGCATGAGCATAAGCCTCTTCATCCCAAGTTATGACTAATTATGAAGTATATGGATTTTGTAAGTTTGATTAACCAGGTGAAGAGATAGTTGCAAAGAAAAGGCAATTTTACCCTATAAGAACCTATTGTTTTATATGCCAAATAAAACCTCCAACAAGGAGCAATGCAAAAGTATCTGTAAATAAAAACCATAGCATGGTATGTGATATATACATTTAATAGCTAATCATTACAAGCAATGCACATGGCCATACAGAGATAAAACAGTGGATGATTATCAATACTCTTTTCTTAAGTACATAAATAGCACATATTCAATATCTTGTGAAAAAAAATTATGCTGCTGTAATGTAATTTCATTTTGTGTATATTGTAAATCTGATGTCTGATGTAGGGTATATGTTGTGCATTCTATCTGTGCAAGGGTATAACCACTGCTAAAACATTGGAGCATAAATAAAGCTTCTTTTAAGAAATAGCAACCAGATCCTAGCTCTCATTCTATAAAATGACATGTAAAAATCTAAATGGCTGCTACAATTTAGAAGCTTCCTCAGCTATTATATATAGTCTGCTTGTAATAAAAAAAAAAGAGCACTATATGCAGGTTATTGTCCTGTGACCCACCATTTCTTATTATACATTGCATGCAGTATGTACTCTTCTTCACACAAATATCATAATATCAACATGATACCACCTATATTATTAACACATTACTTACTTTTCATCTAAGATAATAAAATAATAATTCCACAGTCCTACGTTGTGTGACTCCATATAAAATATGTATTTTTCATATTCATCCATTATTTTCTAAATTAACTGTAAGGGATCATATATTCCCCATTCAACAAGTTACCTGTAGTAAAAAAATAGTTGCTTAACACATTTTAGAAGTTTTGTTACCATTGTTTATATGTGTCCATGATAACTGTCAAAAGAGACCCAATGTAATAACCACCATGTAATGTGATTGTCTTATCAATGCAAAGAACAGATGGCATCCTTAACTATAGATAAATTCTCACAGCATATTGCTTCTTTGGCCTAATTTTTTTTTTTTTTTTTTACAGTTTTTGAATAAAATTTAAATGATTTATTAAAATTGCCCTATTTATCCAGCTGCTCTGACATATATGTTATATGGAGAATAATATTTGAATATTTTTATCATAAAAAATTGACTTTGCTTCTTTACTTTGAGTGATGTCTTTGGTTGTATCACAATTCTGCAAAAAATTTTTGAAACTAAAAATTTTATTTGATCCCTTCATTTTTTTAAGGATTTGAATACAGTTTTCAACTGTTTAATGCACAGTCATGTTGAAAATTTAAATCCAGTTTTTTTCTTCTGTATTATTTGTAATTACTGGATTATTTATTTTAAAATTTGCTTCCCTTAAAATACAATTATTCTATTTACTTATTTGCTTATTTTTCCTTAAAATACCTTCCTATTTTTGTTTTTTCTTTCCTTTATTTTGCCTTTGTTTTTTCTTTTTTTTTAGGTTTCAGAGAATATATGTTGAACACAATAAGCCTTCCCGGACACCCCAAACCTCTTAACCAAGGCATTTATGTTCACGACGTCGGTGTTTATTTCAGCAAAGGACGCCACGTCTTTTAAGCCTCTAACGTTCCCTGTTATGTTGTGAAGTTTAGGCTGTTCTCTCAAAAATGTGAAGGGAGGCACAGAACACTTTTGGATCGAGGTTTCACAAGACTGCACTAGTCCTCTGTTGTAAACTTGTAATATGACAGAATCGTATTTCTGCCAAAAGATATATGTTGCTGTAACTCCGGTAGCTACTGCTTTCAGATTTATCCAGACATGTCACAGCATCAGGAGCAGCAACTTATAAAAAGAGGAGACAGACTCCAAAGGAGCCATCTTTATAATAAACACTAGTTGTATTTGTTTAAAAAAAAGAAAAAAAAAATCTTAGTCGTGTTTTCCTGTATGGAATCTGTGTTTCAGTTCTCTTTGTGACCTGTGACTTCACATCACCTTATTAATGATGTCATCACCCTTTGCAGTGGCAACCTAAAGAGATCACATAAAGCAGGGCCTTTTATGTCATGGAAGTCAATAAACAAAATGAAGACTGGTAAGAAAAGGGCAACCTAGAGTAATCCAGCTATACCTATGACAAAATGAGCTATGAAATATTACTTTTTTAACAGGAGAAATTGTAATTATTTTTCAATGAAATGTTTTACAAATCTTTTGTGCGTCAGAAGTTTTATTATTTGTACGATTATTTTTTCAATTTTAGAGGTAAGTTGTAGAGGGATGGCAGGGGTGGTACATTTTATATATTGCCAAAAATGACTTACTCTATTTGTGTTATTGAGTTATTGAACCAGTCTCTCTTGGGTCTGTACACACAATCCATCCAGACCCATTTGTTTTATCCTGTAGTAGATAAAAGTTTAAAGCTGTCCTTCAACCCAGTGCTGAACAAGGCATATACATGAGTCTTAAAGAATCGGCTGGATGGCTTATAGGCAGTTCATTCTCTATTTTTACATTGTTTTCATTTAAAGATATGGGGCCAGATTTACTAAGCTGCGGGTTTGGAAGCGTGGAGATGTTGCCCATAGCAACCAATCAGATTTTAGCTGACATTCTCTAGTATGTAATAGGAAAGTGAGAGCTAGAATCTGATTGGTTGCTATGGGCAACATCACTTTTCCAAACCCGCAGTTTAGTAAATCTGGCCCATGGACTGTGTTGAGTGTAAGGATTATTAATCTCAAGTTCATAATTGCAATTTTATACCAGAGTGAATGTAATGTGGTGAGATCAGGAGCAATCAATCATAGGTTTCCTTTCATTTTCTGTACCGGCTCTAGAAAAATGTGAGCTGTAATCCGATTTGTCACAACATATTAAAGCCTATTTATCCATTTTGTTACACTTAAAATAAAGTACATGGGCCAGATTTACTAAGCCGCAGGTTTGAAAAAGTATTGACGTTGCCCATATTAACCAATCAGATTCTAGATCAGATCACGTTCCTATTATATACTAGGGAATGTCAGCTAAAATCTGATTGGTTGCTATGGGCAACATCTCCACTTTTTCAACCCCACAGCTTAGTAAATCTGGCTTCATGCCTTGTACAGACCAGAATGCAAGCATTGTTGCTCAGCCACCATTGTATATATGAGTTAAACTGACTGTGGAATATGCACATAGAGCTTGTAGTAACATCACCCAATAGGGATATTAATACTGCACACAATGGAGCTGCTCTAGAGATGGCAGTAATAACTCAAAAGGAGAAAAGCTGGACCCTGACGAAACCATGTTGACCTGCATGGAGAAGCAAATTAAACACGTGCAAACAGTTGATGTTTTTAGCTAAACTCTAATTTAGAGTTTAATCATTCATTATTTAGCATACATGCACATGTATTTTTATTAATTTGCACCTCTGACATTACAACATGGTTTGTCCAGCTGCAAATTTGCATTTCTATTGTAGTTACTCTCAAATCTGGATCAGTTATGTTATGTTATCATATGTGTAAAGCATCTATCAGTATAGGGATTGGTAATCCCTATAGTAGTTTTCATGTTCTGTTCTCAAAACACGGAAGTTCAGAAGTCAATTTATATCAGTTCCTATTTTGTTATTATTAACGTTTCTACGGTGCCACACGGTATCCGCAGCACTGGCGCACAGAAGGGTTATTAAGATTTTTGTAACGAATGAACACCATGGGGCTGATCCAGAGTTTGGGAGGAAGGGCAGAATAGGTACAAGTGTACAGCTCGGCTAAACCATGTTGCAAAGTAAGGGGTGCTAATTCCTTTTAAATCTTTTACATGCATGAAAAATACATTTGTACATAGAACTGAAATACTGCATAGCTTTATGTTTAATCTATAAATTAGACCAGCTAAGAAACATCACCTCTAGATTCTAATTGTGCTTTCACAGTTTAAATTTGCCTTCCCTTGCAGTTTAACATGGTATTGCCCAGGTCTACACTTGCACCTAAAAGGAGAAAGTGCAACTCTAGATCAGACCCCATACCTCCTAACCTTAGACCTTCTTGGGAGTGATAATGTTCTTGTCACACTTTTCTCGCAAGTTATAAAAAATTATTTTGTTATAGTAGATCTTAAAAAAACATGCAGAGTACAAATGTGCAAGGATTGCAAACTATGTCCCTTTGAACCATTGTGCCTGATAATGTAACTGTTTGTATGCACTACTTTTAGGAATATTATTGCACATTGGACAAAAGTATTAAAGATAACATAGAACAGTAAACATTAAAGAAGCGGGATCAGAGCGGGGATTCAGACCACCCCTTTATTTTGTTATTAAATCTGCCCTATATTATTATATATTGCTAATAATCTTATTATGCACAAGGTGCATATAAGCTAGACACATCATATACCTATATCTGAAGTTACATTAAACCTTTGTCAGCAAATCCATGTTTATGGACAATATGTTAGAGTATAGCAGTAGATACACAATTCTTATATTTACCTATGTTTATTTAGCATAAACATTTTGAATAATTTAGTAATCACCAAAATATATTTTACCATCTTGATGAACTGCAGGGAACCTTCATATCACGAGATGATCTTATCGGACCAACTATCTAACTACCATTAAATTAAACAAAGGCTGAGATTTTAATTAAAATGTTTACCTCATATTCAGCCTGTTTAAAAAAAAAAATGTAATTTTAATACTATGAAACTTGTGCCATAATATAGAAACTGGTTACACAAATACTGTGTATATAAAATATATTCAGTTTCTTAATAAACACTTTATTTTCTAAGCTGTGCATCTGTGTTATTTAACTGTTTAATCAACTTATTTTGTCTGCTCTATGACGGGCAGCATGCTACTGGAAAACCAGAGGGACAATATAGACAAATAATTATTGATCACATTACCTAACACCTGTGAACTATAAATGGTAGCATTCTATGCTTCAAACCAGATGCTTCAGTCTCCACTGCACTCTCTGGAGCTTGTTAATTCAATCAACTCCTTACCCCTGTGGATACACCTGGTGTTAATAAACTCTCATTATGGTCTTAAAATTCAGAGGGAGGGGCTAACATCTGATTTAGGTAGATCCATAGCATCAGATGAAATGTACAGTGTCCAAATTGCAGTTCTTCTGCAGAATCAGTTTCATTCATTTTCTTTATGTAAAACATACTTGCCTTGCAAAGTTAAAAGACAGCAAACATCACATTGAGGAATTGAGACATTAAAGAAACTTAAAAGGCTGCTTCACATGTGATTATTTTTCAGACAATGACATCATATATTCTGTTTGCTATTATATCCTTGATGGTCAACCATAAACAGAAACAAAATTTTACTACTATTACTTCTTGTACCCCATGCCTGTTTAGTTATAAGTATTTTAGGCATTTCAATGGGAATTCTACATAATTCATCTATGTGAAATCTGTTAGTAACCAAGTAAACATGTTTAAGGATTATGTGATACATGGAGAATGATCTACATACACCTGCTAGCTGCAGATCTTGTAGAATATAAACAAATGAGCCCAGTAAAAAAATATTTTTTATGCCAAATTGATTTTAAGCTTTGTGAGGTTATTTTAAAGATTGTGGTAACTCCAGCTGCAAGTCACACTGTGCACCATGTTTTAAAGTATATGGAGAAGGGGGCTCAAATATAAGTCACTGTGTTACAATACAACTACCTGTTATTTATGGGCGTATTGCTATAACAGTCAGTCTTTATTTTTGCAAGCAAACATCCATTAATAAAACACATTACCCCCTCTTGCATAGTATATGTTTACATGTTAATTTTCATTTTGGTGTTTCACAAGTTCTCTCCTCACTCACCCCAACAAAATAAAGTCAATTTCCTAAATACTGGATGATTAAAGTCATTTATAAATATGAAATCTTATGATGCTTGAGAATGGAAAATAAGAAACACTGCCTAAACCGGGTTTGTAATCCTGGGGCTAATGCAGAGTTGGACATAAAAGAAAAAGGAGTAA
Source organism: Limnodynastes dumerilii (assembly GCA_011038615.1). NCBI lineage: Eukaryota > Metazoa > Chordata > Amphibia > Anura > Limnodynastidae > Limnodynastes > Limnodynastes dumerilii. The sequence continues at coordinate 439,921 of WWET01000424.1, forward strand.
AGCTGTGTTGGGCTGCAAAAGGAGGTAAATTTAAATGTGCCAACATATTTACAGATGAGTGGGCTGATCCAGAGTAAGGGAAAAACAGGGACAAGTCTACAGTTCAGCTGTACCATTTTGCAGTGAGGGGGGCTAATTCATTTTAATTCTTTTGCATGCAGGGAAAATTCTTTACTTTTGCAAATAGAACTTAAATACTGCATAGCTTTATGTTTATTCTGTAAATTAGAGTTGAGCTAAAAACTTCACCTCTCAATTCTAATTCTGCTTTTACAGTTTAAATGTGCCTCCCCTTACAGTTCAACATGGTATTGCTTAGGTCTACACTTGCACCTAAAAAAAGGAGTAAGTGCAGCTCTGAATCAGCCCCCTTGAGTAATGTTATCGAGCAAACTCAAAATGACAGTTTTAAAATAAAGCTAATGTATTTACATGCTTTATACAAAATCAAAGTATTTTACCTCATTTTATAAAAATGTTTCAGCCCTCTTACCCCTCACATATTGTTCAGGTGCTGATTTGCTCATTTTTTGTTGTTGCCCTTAATTCTGGATCCAGTTCATATGTAATTTTTCCTCGGTGTCAAACAGCTCGGTGCATCCAAGGCTGGATAAACTATGTATTATGAATATATGGGACGGGATTGAGAACTCAATCAGATTCATACAGAGTTCCTTAATGAAATGCTTTCTGGCAGCAGGAAAGGCTGGGATGTGTCCATCAGGTACACATGGTGGGTGATAAGAGGTATGTTAAGGACTTGGATAATCCCTTACATACAATCCTTATTTGTGCACCATTCACATTTTCCATGGGGACGGTGCAGAAAATGTAAGGTAGGGTCCTGGTGTTGCAAGCCCCTTGCATATTAAGGCAATGCCCCCCCCCCTTAAATGCATGGGATTTAGGCTCCACGGCCATCCGGCATCAGAACTCTACCAGCGCTATTGTCAGAATACTGGATCTGGTGCATGATAGATAACTATTTACCTAGTGATAACTGTTTATACTTTGCACTTTTGCATAAAATGAAATGCTAAAGCTGTATACACACAATAAAATTAGCGGCAGATTACCCAATAATGACAATAATGGAGTGATTGGTCCAGTAATTTTATAGTGTGGAAGCAGGACTCATTTTTTGGAATGTCCACAAAACGGTGTGCACAGCATATATGACCGCTGCTGTGCCAGTCCCATAGGAAGCTTTATTTTCCTGGCAGTCAGGAGCTGGGGAAATTGTGCATGTGTATGTGTGACATTGTGCTCCGCTTAACAACCTGAATAGAACTATAGCAGTTTGTTTTTTGTTTTAATCAGTATAGTGCATTAAGTTGTGTAATGTTAGGGAGCTGTATTATTAGAGTGTTGGGATGTGCTGAATGAAAAAAATACCCTGGAAGTGTTAAAAACACTCATCATTTTGTGTGCGTCTATTTAAACTCATAATACTGTAAGTCATGTTCTTATTTCTAGTGTCATGCCTTCTTATTGTTAAGATAACATCTTAACTTCAGTGTTTACAAGGGAAATGTCTGTATCAAAGGACCTAATGCACTGTAACCCACAAATTGTTATTGTACAATTCTACTGATCTGATATCAAAGCTCAAACGATACGAGGAAATCTAGCAGACTGTATGACTGATGAGCCAGGGAATCGGATGTGTCAGTCAGTGTGCAGCCAGGGCAGGTCACATGGATTAGGATTCAGCATTCAGAACAAATGTTATTGAGGGGTATAGAAGATCATCCTTATAACTTACATTGAAAACATCCATGTTGTCATTGGATAATTGGCCAGTAAGCTATAGCTTTATACACTAGGTATATCATGGGGAATATTTTACTTCCAGTTAAAGGATGAGTGCAATGGCAGCTTGAACCTGCTGGAACCACGCTTCTCCTTTCACTCGCACAGACTTACATTTCCTGTTCTCTACCTTAAACAAAAATAGCCTCTTGCGAGAATGTGAATGTGGCGCAAAGTCACACATTTTTTTTACCAATAACACAAACCATTCCATAAAAAATACTTGTAAATTGTGTCTAAGTCTCCGGAAAGACTCTATGGTGCTAGAAATAGTGAAATGAGACAGATGTTAATTCCAAGTACAAAACCGAGCTAGAAATACTAGTGACTGAGGTTTAGAGGCATAAGCCAAATGTGCATAAGGTAAAAAGTGTTGTCTGGGCAGTGTTACACAAAATGGTGATTGCTCGATCAATGTATATGAACCAATAGGTGCTTGCAAGAAATATTTCTTATACACATTTGTAAATATATCATAAGCCAACGCCTCTTTCAATATTAGGCCAAATATCATGTTCCAGCTAACCAAGAGGCACCCCTAAAATGTTAAACATAAGGGACCTGATTTAGAATTAAGAAGGAACTTGAAATTCAAAGAGGAAAGTTACTCCTGGGCTAAACCATGTTGATTGCAGGGGATAACAGTGTGATAGTAAAGCTGGTCAGTATCTGTGTGCAGTAAGCAATTTCAAGATATATCCCTGCATGCAAAGATTACACTTAACTTAACTGTCCCTGTCTCCTAATTTCAAGCTCATTTTTAAGTCTGAATCAGGTCCAAGGAATGGTGGCCTTTCTTGAGATTGGTTACAATCTAAATGGAAGGATAGACACAGATCAATGCATGATGGCTGGTTAGTGAAGAGTGTGTTTGGCCATAGAAGTATGTTCCACAGAAGTGGTGAAGCACAAGAAAAGTATTAAAGGTGGAAGAGGTGAGGACAAGTGAAGGGATGCCAACAGTGGTTTTCAGGGTAGAAAGAAAGAGAAGTCAAACAGTGATCAGAGACACAGTAGGATAAGGAGCAATAACAAAAGATTGGTGGATGTTTTTGGCTACTTTTTGAAAAACGATTTTTCGCAGGACCTAATTGAGGAAAGTCACAAGACGGTAATGTTGTTAATCTATAGGGGAAAAAAGTGGAGAAACAATCATTTAAAACTGGTTACAATGTAAAATTCTTGAAATTCTGCCAGTTTGCAGGATTGTTTGATTACTTTATTATTTGATTACAATATTGTGAAAGTTGCATTTTCAGGTTATTTCTATCCATTCATTTCATTTATCTCGCTAATAAACATAAACCATTTTGCTTTGCAGCATTGATCTGCTCCCATTCTTCTCTTGTTATGTCCAATTGCAATAATAAGAGCTATATTAAATAACTGATTTTAGAATGCTTTTTAATCTTTAATTTAGCTTACATTCCTGAAATAAAAAATGAAAATAAGTGGAAACACCTATAAAACCGTTATTTCATGGTAAAATAACTTGTAATAGAATTGACAAATTTAATTCATAAAGGATTACTAGAATGACACAACTGCAATGTGTTGTCTGCTGCATAACATTCTGGACAATTTGGGCCTGATACAATTAAATGCGAAGGCCATGTTTTTTTGGTCAGTGCATAAACTTCTTTGAGTATTTTAATACACACCCCATAGAGGTGTGTAGTAAAATCCACGTATTTTGACTACTGTAATAGCTGGTTTTAGGTGCACATACCTTCGTGACCAAAATTAAATCAGGCCCTTTAAGTGGAATCAGTTGGGTGGATGCTAAATTAATTATGTTAACAAGCCCTGGTGGCACAAGGCTGTGATTTGTTGTATTACTCAGTTGGGGAGGGGCTTCATAATTTACTCCACCTTGAATTGCATCATTCATTTCAGCCCACCCTCTCATACATACAGAAGAGGACAGGAATG
>WWET01000424.1:456596-498038 GCA_011038615.1 Limnodynastes dumerilii
GGAAGATGAATAAAAACCTACGCTAATTTCTGAATCTGTGTTAAAAACAAACATCCGCTTCCTTATATATATATATATATAATTTTTTATTTTTTTATTTTTTTTTATTTTACATTTATTTTATTATAGATTTTTGGGGGAATTCTAAAATATTATATTATAGGGCTGGATCCGGAATTAGGAAATGTGGGTATTTTCCCCACCCAGTATTTCAATAGAGCGCTCCGGATCCAGGCTTCTATTGGATGTGTTTCCGATGGTGGGTGAGATGAGCCACCATGCGTACAATGTGTACGCATGATGGGAGAGGGGCCATATGCATATCTCACAGTTAGGGCTTGGATAAGCTCTTATGTACAATTCCCAGGAGATGGTGTGCAATATTTAAGGTAGCGTCCTGAGGACTGAAGTCCATACGAGCAAAGGCAGGGTTCTCCTTGAGGCCGATGTACAACATTTTTGGTAGAGTCCTGGGTACAGTACGTTCATGGCCTCCCCTCACACATAAGGACTCTAAGATTGCACGGCAGTCCGATAATGGAACTCCACTGCCGATGTGGATGGAGCTCTGAACGCAGCAGCAGTAGACTTTAGTATCCAGTCCCTAGTGTTTATGGACACCTTAATAGTGTCAGCCAGGAGGGGCACAGAAAATGAGGGATGATCTAGTTAGACTGGAGGAATGGTCACGAGTGTGGCAACTGCAGTTTAATGCCAAAAAGTGCAAAATCATGCACTTGGGGCACAAAAACCCAAAAGCTCAGTATATCATTAATGGCACTCCTTTAGAATCTACTGAGGAAGAAAGGGGAGTCATTATTTTATGTGACTTAAAGGTAGCCAAGCAATGTAACAAAGCAATGAAAAAGGCAAGTCAGATGCTTGGTTGCATAGGGAGAGGAATTAGTAGCAGAAAGAGAGAAGTAGTGATGCCCCTTTATAGATCTTTAGTACGACCTCACCTGGAGTGTTCAGTTCTGGAGGCCATATCTCCAGAAGGACATAAATACATTAGAGACTGTGCAAAGAAGAGCAACTAAAATGGTCCATGGCCAGTGTCACAAAACATACCAATAAAGGCTAGAGGAACTAAAGATGTATAGCTTGGAGTAGAGAAGGGAGAGGGGGGATATGATAGCAGCTTTCAGATATATCAAGGGTTGTGACTGGCTAGAGGAGGGTGGCATTTTTCGAAGGAAGAGGTGCAATAGAACATGAGGGCATAAATATAAACTGGAGGCTGGTAGATTCATAGGAAATGTGGGGAAAAATTACTTCACAGAAAGGGTGATAGATAAGTGGAATAGCCTCCCATCTGAGGTGGTTGAGGCTAACACGGTAGAACAGTTTAAACATGCTTGGGATAAATATAAGAATGTCCTAAATCTTAAACTAAATTTAGGGTAAATAGGGTCTAGGGTCAGTATAGTTTTAAATAAACAACTGGGCAGACTGGATGGGCCATGTGGCTCTTATCTGCCATCACTTTCTATGTTACTTGTGGCTGCTTACATAGTCCTAGTCTTAACAAGTGAAAAAGGGAGTATAAAAGTGTAGAATGGTAAATCTGGACATGCACTATACGATTTACCCCAATAGCTGGATAGCTTAATCTGCCTAATAGAAGCTGTGGATCTGAAGACAGTCAAAATCTTGACAGGTCAAAATGTTGAGTCAGTTGAGTATTATGGGCCAGATCCAGACCAACGCATGCATTACGTGTGTGCGTGGGTCTGTAAGTAAGTTTGCGCAGCAGGGAGTGCACGCTTCCTCCACTCTCCATTCTCGGTATTAAATCTGGACACTTACGTGTCCAGATTCCTACCTTAAATCTTATGACTAGGTCTAAGAACTTACAGCAGCTGGTACGCAAGGGTAATAAGTATGTGCGCATGCGCACATGTAACCTGACAGAGGAATTATGCATGCTGCGTGCCTAAATCTCCTGACATAACTATGTCTGGATCAGGCCCTATGTTAATATTTGTAACATCTGTAAACTTTATGTAATGCAGAAAGATCAGGGCAAGTGAGGGTGTATACGGGGGTATGACATACCGTCACTTCTCCCACTGATTTAATTCCCCATTCACTTCTATTATTTCTAAATTTCCATACCGCCACTTCTATATTTCCATACCACCACTTCTATATTTCCATACCACCACTTCTATATTTCCTTACCACCACTTCTATATTTCCATACCGCCACTTCTATATTTCCATACCGCCACTTCTATATTTCCATACCGCCACTTCTATATTTCCATACCGCCACTTCAAACAGATCATACCGCCACTTCTATATTTCCATACCGCCACTTCTATATTTCCACTTCGACCACTGAGACAGATTATAAAAAATTACAGAATTGTAATAAATCTAAATATAACATATATGTAATATTAACTTAGGACCGGATCCTCATCCTCTCATATGTGACACGTATTTAATTCCACACGGAAGAGAAGAGTGAACTCCTCCTGTCACTTCCCTCTCTCGTGGGTTTATTGTGTGACTTTCGCTGCCATAAGGCAGCCTTAAGTCACAGGTGCGGATGAGCGGTCTTTCCGATCGCTGACCCACTCATTAGTGGGTAATCACACCAAAACTGTAACATTTTAATGCTTCTCCCTGCCCACCTTGGTGTGCGGAGGGGCAGTACAGCCCATTACTGTCCATACTACTGAACTGTCAACGTTTTGACTGTCAACATAACAACCTGATACCACCCAGCCCCGTTCCAATTTTACTAGGATGGTGCAAGACAGCAGGCCCTAATAGCAATGAGTGGTCGTTATTTCCTGTTCATTTAGGAAACGGAGACATCATATAGTTTTGCTGGCTTATATTTTTATATCAAATTGAAACCGGTCAACTGAATTCTCCAGTACTTAAATATGTATTTTTTCAAAAGCTTTAATGCTTTATTTTAAACGGGAGACTTCAAAACAATGAGTACAAATACTTTGCAAATCACTGTACTGTTAACTGCTTGGTCTGATTTATGTAAAACATTTAATAAAGGGCAGCACAGAGAAGCTTTGAAGCTGTGACAAGAAGTCATCATAACAGAAGCGGAGAGCAGAGGAGAGATTCTGAAGTACAGACAGCGTACAGTAGTGTACTTAGAGACTGATGATGTAAAAAGGCCAGCATGATAAAGTGTTTTGGGATGGGATTTACATTTCATTCAGTGCGGTGTTTCCAGCTTCCCAGTATTTGAAAGCGATAATCAAGGCAGCCCCCAGGCAGCAAAAGTTAAGATTGATACATCTTTTATTGTTAACTGCAGGAACCAACAATTTTGTCAAAAGAATAGCGCCTGACTGGTTCTTTCAATCACTTCTCGCTTTGAAATCATGATATACAAAGTGTACCAGAGAAATGTATTTGAAGGTCAGTTTTGTATCACTAAATCAACACATTGGCCAACAGAAAAAAATGGCTGTCCACTTGTCCACATGACTGATTTTTTTTTCTCCCTAATAGCTAAATCATGCTGCAGATTTGATTTCTCTGTTATGGGACTGTGTTATCTCTTTTCGGTACAGCCAAGGCTTATCACAGGATGCAGGCACTGCTAACTCTTGTGCTCAATTCTGGCACATGAACACCACAAAGGCTGAAATGATTCCTTGCAAAGAGACGTTATTTTTTTCATAGACACCCACATACTATCTTTATGAGGCTGCCTTTTAATAATCCCTCCAATAGGAGATTTAACCTGACTGTGGGTGGTCAAGAAAATCTTTAAAATAATTCATTTTAGTAAACAGTTTATTTCATCAATACGCTTTGCAGCTATCAGCAAGATGTGTGCATAATAAATAGCAGAGTGTGCAGAGAGAGTTATTTGTACATAAACCACAGCTTGCCTGATATCTGCCCCCATTTTTGCATGTAATGATCAGAAAACCTGAATAGAGTAATATAAACATGAACAAATGGTGCCATTTATAAAAAAAAAAAACCCTGTGATATATCTACCTGCTAAAAACATGGAACTATCTAATAGCATCCACAGTCTCCTATTATGTTAGCATTCCTTAAAAATAATGGAAGGATTCCTCTGACTTTCTGTCTGTATAGAAGCAGTGGGATTCGCCACAGCAAAATAGTTTTTTTAGTAGTGACAGCTGAAAGCTAATATTCCAGCATTTAAAAACATTTTTTTTAAAAATGGGTAAGTATGCTGATCGGCACACTTACCCATTCATTCTTCGGAAACACCATAGACCCGTAGCACCCGCTACGGGTCTAGGGTTAGAGTAATGAAAGGGAAGGGTCAGGGTTAGAGTAATGAAAGGGAAGGGTCAGGGTTAGAGTAATGAAAGGGAAGGGTTAGGGTTAGAGTAATGAAAGGGAAGGGTTAGGGTTAGAGTAATGAAAGGGAAGGGTTAGGGTTAGAGTAATGAAAGGGAAGGGTTAGGGTTAGAGTAATGAAAGGGAAGGGTTAGGGTTAGAGTAATGAAAGGGAAGGGTTAGGGTTAGAGTAATGAAAGGGAAGGGTTAGGGTTAGAGTAATGAAAGGGAAGGGTTAGGGTTAGAGTAATGAAAGGGAAGGGTTAGGGTTAGAGTAATGAAAGGGAAGGGTTAGGGTTAGAGTAATGAAAGGGAAGGGTTAGGGTTAGAGTAATGAAAGGGAAGGGTTAGGGTTAGAGTAATGAAAGGGAAGGGTTAGGGTTAGAGTAATGAAAGGGAAGGGTTAGGGTTAGAGTAATGAAAGGGAAGGGTTAGGGTTAGAGTAATGAAAGGGAAGGGTTAGGGTTAGAGTAATGAAAGGGAAGGGTTAGGGTTAGAGTAATGAAAGGGAAGGGTTAGGGTTAGAGTAATGAAAGGGAAGGGTTAGGGTTAGAGTAATGAAAGGGAAGGGTTAGGGTTAGAGTAATGAAAGGGAAGGGTTAGGGTTAGAGTAATGAAAGGGAAGGGTTAGGGTTAGAGTAATGAAAGGGAAGGGTTAGGGTTAGAGTAATGAAAGGGAAGGGTTAGGGTTAGAGTAATGAAAGGGAAGGGTTAGGGTTAGAGTAATGAAAGGGAAGGGTTAGGGTTAGAGTAATGAAAGGGAAGGGTTAGGGTTAGAGTAATGAAAGGGAAGGGTTAGGGTTAGAGTAATGAAAGGGAAGGGTTAGGGTTAGAGTAATGAAAGGGAAGGGTTAGGGTTAGAGTAATGAAAGGGAAGGGTTAGGGTTAGAGTAATGAAAGGGAAGGGTTAGGGTTAGAGTAATGAAAGGGAAGGGTTAGGGTTAGAGTAATGAAAGGGAAGGGTTAGGGTTAGAGTAATGAAAGGGAAGGGTTAGGGTTAGAGTAATGAAAGGGAAGGGTTAGGGTTAGAGTAATGAAAGGGAAGGGTTAGGGTTAGAGTAATGAAAGGGAAGGGTTAGGGTTAGAGTAATGAAAGGGAAGGGTTAGGGTTAGAGTAATGAAAGGGAAGGGTTAGGGTTAGAGTAATGAAAGGGAAGGGTTAGGGTTAGAGTAATGAAAGGGAAGGGTTAGGGTTAGAGTAATGAAAGGGAAGGGTTAGGGTTAGAGTAATGAAAGGGAAGGGTTAGGGTTAGAGTAATGAAAGGGAAGGGTTAGGGTTAGAGTAATGAAAGGGAAGGGTTAGGGTTAGAGTAATGAAAGGGAAGGGTTAGGGTTAGAGTAATGAAAGGGAAGGGTTAGGGTTAGAGTAATGAAAGGGAAGGGTTAGGGTTAGAGTAATGAAAGGGAAGGGTTAGGGTTAGAGTAATGAAAGGGAAGGGTTAGGGTTAGAGTAATGAAAGGGAAGGGTTAGGGTTAGAGTAATGAAAGGGAAGGGTTAGGGTTAGAGTAATGAAAGGGAAGGGTTAGGGTTAGAGTAATGAAAGGGAAGGGTTAGGGTTAGAGTAATGAAAGGGAAGGGTTAGGGTTAGAGTAATGAAAGGGAAGGGTTAGGGTTAGAGTAATGAAAGGGAAGGGTTAGGGTTAGAGTAATGAAAGGGAAGGGTTAGGGTTAGAGTAATGAAAGGGAAGGGTTAGGGTTAGAGTAATGAAAGGGAAGGGTTAGGGTTAGAGTAATGAAAGGGAAGGGTTAGGGTTAGAGTAATGAAAGGGAAGGGTTAGGGTTAGAGTAATGAAAGGGAAGGGTTAGGGTTAGAGTAATGAAAGGGAAGGGTTAGGGTTAGAGTAATGAAAGGGAAGGGTTAGGGTTAGAGTAATGAAAGGGAAGGGTTAGGGTTAGAGTAATGAAAGGGAAGGGTTAGGGTTAGAGTAATGAAAGGGAAGGGTTAGGGTTAGAGTAATGAAAGGGAAGGGTTAGGGTTAGAGTAATGAAAGGGAAGGGTTAGGGTTAGAGTAATGAAAGGGAAGGGTTAGGGTTAGAGTAATGAAAGGGAAGGGTTAGGGTTAGAGTAATGAAAGGGAAGGGTTAGGGTTAGAGTAATGAAAGGGAAGGGTTAGGGTTAGAGTAATGAAAGGGAAGGGTTAGGGTTAGAGTAATGAAAGGGAAGGGTTAGGGTTAGAGTAATGAAAGGGAAGGGTTAGGGTTAGAGTAATGAAAGGGAAGGGTTAGGGTTAGAGTAATGAAAGGGAAGGGTTAGGGTTAGAGTAATGAAAGGGAAGGGTTAGGGTTAGAGTAATGAAAGGGAAGGGTTAGGGTTAGAGTAATGAAAGGGAAGGGTTAGGGTTAGAGTAATGAAAGGGAAGGGTTAGGGTTAGAGTAATGAAAGGGAAGGGTTAGGGTTAGAGTAATGAAAGGGAAGGGTTAGGGTTAGAGTAATGAAAGGGAAGGGTTAGGGTTAGAGTAATGAAAGGGAAGGGTTAGGGTTAGAGTAATGAAAGGGAAGGGTTAGGGTTAGAGTAATGAAAGGGAAGGGTTAGGGTTAGAGTAATGAAAGGGAAGGGTTAGGGTTAGAGTAATGAAAGGGAAGGGTTAGGGTTAGAGTAATGAAAGGGAAGGGTTAGGGTTAGAGTAATGAAAGGGAAGGGTTAGGGTTAGAGTAATGAAAGGGAAGGGTTAGGGTTAGAGTAATGAAAGGGAAGGGTTAGGGTTAGAGTAATGAAAGGGAAGGGTTAGGGTTAGAGTAATGAAAGGGAAGGGTTAGGGTTAGAGTAATGAAAGGGAAGGGTTAGGGTTAGAGTAATGAAAGGGAAGGGTTAGGGTTAGAGTAATGAAAGGGAAGGGTTAGGGTTAGAGTAATGAAAGGGAAGGGTTAGGGTTAGAGTAATGAAAGGGAAGGGTTAGGGTTAGAGTAATGAAAGGGAAGGGTTAGGGTTAGAGTAATGAAAGGGAAGGGTTAGGGTTAGAGTAATGAAAGGGAAGGGTTAGGGTTAGAGTAATGAAAGGGAAGGGTTAGGGTTAGAGTAATGAAAGGGAAGGGTTAGGGTTAGAGTAATGAAAGGGAAGGGTTAGGGTTAGAGTAATGAAAGGGAAGGGTTAGGGTTAGAGTAATGAAAGGGAAGGGTTAGGGTTAGAGTAATGAAAGGGAAGGGTTAGGGTTAGAGTAATGAAAGGGAAGGGTTAGGGTTAGAGTAATGAAAGGGAAGGGTTAGGGTTAGAGTAATGAAAGGGAAGGGTTAGGGTTAGAGTAATGAAAGGGAAGGGTTAGGGTTAGAGTAATGAAAGGGAAGGGTTAGGGTTAGAGTAATGAAAGGGAAGGGTTAGGGTTAGAGTAATGAAAGGGAAGGGTTAGGGTTAGAGTAATGAAAGGGAAGGGTTAGGGTTAGAGTAATGAAAGGGAAGGGTTAGGGTTAGAGTAATGAAAGGGAAGGGTTAGGGTTAGAGTAATGAAAGGGAAGGGTTAGGGTTAGAGTAATGAAAGGGAAGGGTTAGGGTTAGAGTAATGAAAGGGAAGGGTTAGGGTTAGAGTAATGAAAGGGAAGGGTTAGGGTTAGAGTAATGAAAGGGAAGGGTTAGGGTTAGAGTAATGAAAGGGAAGGGTTAGGGTTAGAGTAATGAAAGGGAAGGGTTAGGGTTAGAGTAATGAAAGGGAAGGGTTAGGGTTAGAGTAATGAAAGGGAAGGGTTAGGGTTAGAGTAATGAAAGGGAAGGGTTAGGGTTAGAGTAATGAAAGGGAAGGGTTAGGGTTAGAGTAATGAAAGGGAAGGGTTAGGGTTAGAGTAATGAAAGGGAAGGGTTAGGGTTAGAGTAATGAAAGGGAAGGGTTAGGGTTAGAGTAATGAAAGGGAAGGGTTAGGGTTAGAGTAATGAAAGGGAAGGGTTAGGGTTAGAGTAATGAAAGGGAAGGGTTAGGGTTAGAGTAATGAAAGGGAAGGGTTAGGGTTAGAGTAATGAAAGGGAAGGGTTAGGGTTAGAGTAATGAAAGGGAAGGGTTAGGGTTAGAGTAATGAAAGGGAAGGGTTAGGGTTAGAGTAATGAAAGGGAAGGGTTAGGGTTAGAGTAATGAAAGGGAAGGGTTAGGGTTAGAGTAATGAAAGGGAAGGGTTAGGGTTAGAGTAATGAAAGGGAAGGGTTAGGGTTAGAGTAATGAAAGGGAAGGGTTAGGGTTAGAGTAATGAAAGGGAAGGGTTAGGGTTAGAGTAATGAAAGGGAAGGGTTAGGGTTAGAGTAATGAAAGGGAAGGGTTAGGGTTAGAGTAATGAAAGGGAAGGGTTAGGGTTAGAGTAATGAAAGGGAAGGGTTAGGGTTAGAGTAATGAAAGGGAAGGGTTAGGGTTAGAGTAATGAAAGGGAAGGGTTAGGGTTAGAGTAATGAAAGGGAAGGGTTAGGGTTAGAGTAATGAAAGGGAAGGGTTAGGGTTAGAGTAATGAAAGGGAAGGGTTAGGGTTAGAGTAATGAAAGGGAAGGGTTAGGGTTAGAGTAATGAAAGGGAAGGGTTAGGGTTAGAGTAATGAAAGGGAAGGGTTAGGGTTAGAGTAATGAAAGGGAAGGTATGAAGGCAGTTATAACTGACAAAACAGTTTAAAAGCCTGACTTTATTATTTTGGAATAACATTTGAAAATTCTAACAAGATTTTATTTTTAGTGATTTGCTTATATGCAATTTAGATAATCAATTTTCTAAATGAAAGTTTTATGCAATATTTGTGTTTTCTGCAGCAAAGGATCACAGTGGAGTTTAGGAATTGGACATTTTTGAGAAGAGATTCTATTTTGCCCCTTGTTCAGTGTCACTATTTATACTTCATACCTGCCTGTCCTCAGAGAACCTCTGGGAGCTTCTGCAACTGTAGAAGTTCATTATCACAGAATACAAAATCATACATATTGTTGAGCACACACAATAGATATTAAAGATTGTCTGACGCTACTTGAACTTATGCCAACATCAATGGGCGCTGAAAATCCTTCCGCTTCATTGGATACATGAGAAACTCGGACAAATATAAAACCCCAGTGAGTAAATACATTATATAGAGAAGTTAATAGGAAACTTGCAAACAAGTTGCAATCACACAGCTGCTAGGAATAAGCAAAATGTCAGTTCTGTAATTGCACAGATGTATTGTTCCATTATTCTGCTGCTGTGTAGTTAGCTGAAAGCAGAGGAATGTTCTTAATCTCAGATAACTGAGAGTATTGTGACTCTACCAGCTCTCCAGTTTTAACTGCAGACAACAAATTGCACTATAGACATTTTACCTTATATACATACACCTGTACATGGCTGTGTGGTAGGTGACCTAAAAAAAATCTTAAATCTCTCTGTACGATCGCTGATCCGCACAGTACTTAAACCAGCCCACACTTTCCCCAACCATCTTACAACGTTTAGGCGAGCCATCCTATTGGATGACTCTCTAGGCATAAATAACTTTGAGCCTGGAGATCCATATTGCAACAGCTGAAAAACACCTGATTTCCGCAAGCAGATTGTGGATTTTGTATGGACACCTGAATCAGACCAATTGGGCCAGATTTACTTAACTGCAGGTTTGGAAAAGTGGAGATGTTGCCCATAGCAACCAATCAGATCCTAGCTAACATTCTGTGGCATATAATAGGAAAGTGAGAAATAGAATTTTATTGATAGCTATGGGCAACATCTCCACATTTCCAAACCCACAGCTTAGTAAATATGACCCATTGTCTCTAAATGGAGCAAGCATTAATCTGATAGCATATCGCTGACTGTGTTTTTACTACACATATGCAAAAACAATATGCACAGAGGTATGTTTCCTACGTTTTCCTATCCTTCCAGTTTGGTTCTCAGGGGTATTTTGTGGGAGGGAAGGGGCAGAGGGACATTGTCAAAGTACAGCACGGATGTGCTCCAGACCCAAATACAAATTTAATAAGCACAGTTTACAGCAAAACAGTTGTTGTGCCGGCTGGGTGTGGGTCCCTGCTAAGAATGGCCCTATTTGGAATGGGCCATTCTCTCCCAGTCGGTTCTGAAAGTGCCTTGAAGAGGCAAACCAGTTTATCCCCAGAACACTGAACATGGTGCTTTGAATGGTAAATATAAAATCTACTCCCTTATCATTACCCTAACCTTCCCCTTCCATGACCCTAACCCCAACCTTCTCTTCCAGCCTGACCCTAACCATCCCTTTCCAGCATACTAACCCTAAGATTCCCCTCCCCGTAGCCTGACCCTAAAACTCCCCTGCCCACAGCCTAACCCTAAAACTCCCATCCCTGCAGCTTAAACCTAGACTTCCCTCCCCACTGTCTGACCCTAACCCTAACCCTCCCCTTCCATGACCATAACCTTAACCCTCCGCCTAAACCTAAAAGTCTCCAAAGGGGTTACTTACCTCTCCAGTGGGATCTGCAGTGGGCAGCGGGTGCGACAGATCCGGCGGGCAGTGGTTACAAAAATGAATAGATAAGTATGCCAATTGGCATATTTACCCATCCTAAAAAAAAAAAATATGCAAAAGTGAATATTCTACTTCTAAAAGACAGCTCTCGCAGCAGGGACTCCCACCGATGCAGGGGTTCGGGGTCTGCCGTCTTACAACCTATTATTGACCATTATTTTTTCACATTCTGAATGCAATGCAAAAGGTAGGGAAAAGCTAAGTGTGCATGGTACAGCTGTAAAACTATTAATAGAATTATTAATTAAAATTCTTTACTTGCTCTGCTTTTCTTGCATTTACATTGTGACTGAAGCTCTCACACAAACATAACCCTCTTTTCCAGTATACAGTACAGTGAAGAACTCCGCACTGGCATTTGAATCATTTGTTGACAAGAAAAGTATATTGTCACAAAGCTGTATTGAGCATTAACTGCTCTGTGCAACCTGCATCATGAGCTGCCATTGCTTGTACCTTAGAATTCCCCATAGCCCATCCATGTTTGGTGTTCATTTTTGAATCAGTCCCTATGTATTTATATATTTGTAACATTGTACCAGAAGTTGAAATGTTTATTATTATTATTTATTATTATGTTTATTATTATTATTATTATTATTATTAATATTGTTATTAATTTTATTATTATTAATATTATTATTATTGTTGTTGCTATTGTTGTTGTTTATCATGTTTTATTTTCAGGATAACCAGAATTTTTGAATGAAAATCTTTTTTTCCACCTATACATTTTATTATTTGTTATTTTTATTAAGACTAATACTAATTTTACTTTTAACCATATGATCATTCCATATGATTTTTTTGTGCGTAAGTGGGGTAACAATCGTGGGTCTAGTTTGTTGCAGATATTTGAACTTATTGTATTCATTTATTGATGCTCTGCATAGCAGAGCAACAATGAAAAAGTATAAGCAGAAAGAAGGGCTAAGGGACATGACCTCTCTGACTGTACCTTCTACCCCTGAAGTGCTTTTTCCATCGCAAATCACAACGAACACATCTAGAGTATTAAATAAGCTTGCATTGCTATGTTTCTATCTTCTAACTAATGTCTGAAACATTATCAATTATATTTCTAAATCTCTCTCTCTCTCTTTCTGATGCAGATGTGCAGTATATTAAAAGGAGAGACATCGTTCTGAAGAGGGAGCTTGGTGAGGGAGCCTTTGGAAAAGTGTTTCTTGCAGAGTGCTATAACCTCAGCCCAACCAAAGACAAGATGCTTGTTGCTGTCAAGGTAACACAAGTGCACAATAGAGAAAATAACAACAAGCTCAGTAACTGCTATTTTACTTTACAATATAAATTAGATGAAGCAACAAGCTTCACTTGAACCTGTAGATTAACACTATATAATAATACATTTGCATGTTGTTTGCATTTCAGTAAAAAGAAAGGGCCTTATATAATATTAAAGAGTCAGTTTAATAAGAGGCATAATAATAAGGTGTTCAGTATTTGCAATGCATAAATAACAGATCCTATTACTTAATCTTTCTGAGGTCTCATTCCCGCTGACATTAATTACATGCATTTTACTAGAATTATAACCATTAATAGCGCGTCAGTAGGGGTGACTAGAAACCATTGATTATAGTGTCACCTTACCCACTGCCGCCCTTACTAGCATTTCCTAGTGTCCGGGAATCGTTCTTAGAAATCCTTGTTCTTTGTAAAACTGAGTTTTCTAACAATTAAATATAGCAATATGAGTGACTTCTCAAGTCCTAGTTAGAGTCTCAGCTCTAAGAAAATTTCAGTTGTATATTAGTGAGTAGCTAGGTGTTCTGAGGGACCTGCAAACAAGAAATTGCATCCCTTGTCCATCAACACTGCTAGTATTCCTAGGGGTAGGTGAAGCTTGATTATGGAAATTATGCCTTCAAGTCCTACCTAATCCCTAGTAACAAGAGTAATTGCTGAAATAATAAGCAGGGCGGCAGGAATTGCGAGAGATTTGCCTGCTTTCTCAGGATAGTGGAGAAAAGCCCAAATATTCAGAGACTCCACGATATTCCAGAAACTGGGCAACCCTGAAATAGGTGTTCTCCATAAGTTCATGAGTCCTTATAACTTATCTGCAGCTAATCACGTTACCTTACCATGGATACTTTTTATAGTAGGTAAATACAAGTATACTATAAGGTATTCTATAAAAAAAATGTCATTAACATGGGCTATCTTAAGCATAGGCAGCATTTGCATACCAGGTGTTTTGAATCTACAACTCGCAGCATACTTCGACAGCATAGGTATAGCTGATATCAGGCAAAGCATCATGGAACTGGCAACACAATGGCTCAGTAAGTAGCACTTGTATCTCACAGCTCTGAGGTCATGAGCTTGATTTCCGGACATGCCTTATCTGTGTGGAGTTTGTATATTCTTTCCCTGTCTGCGTGGGTCTCCTCCCACATAACAAAAATATACTGGTAATATAACTGGCTACTGACTAAATTAATCCTAGTGTGTGTGTGTGTTAGGGACCTTAGTATGTAGCTCCAACAATGGGATGGATGTAAAGGTCTAATGTTCTCTGCAAAGCACTGCAGACAATTTGTGGCGCTATATAAAAAAGCGATAATAGTATTAATTATAATAATAGTTTCCTAACATTTGGATTGCCCAGGACCTGGGTTATCACACTGCTATTATGTAGAAAAAGTTAATATTTGTTTGTGTCTCAAATAGACATGATCATTGATGGATTTTCTGCAGTATAAAAAGTAAACTTTAGGGAACTGAGGCTACTTGTGCAATATAAATATAATATTTATGCAGCATTTTAGATTTATGGACTGGATCCAGACTTAAGTAATGTGCTTATTTTCCACATGTAAGGGGTTGAAAATTATCACATTTTCTTGTGCACATTATCCTCAGGATCCAGACTCCATAAAGGAAGTGTTTATGACCACAGGACGAGGAGGGTTTCATATTTTCAGGGTGGAAGGGAGGGAGATATGGTAATTGTCCAGTATGGGCTGGTTTCAGCTCTTACCTCCTTTATAGGCTTCCAGACTACCCCTATTTGATAACAGAAAAAGATTGAACCCTAATAGATAAGGCTCAAAGTGGCTGTTTTGCAGTGCACTACATATATACTTAAATAATGAACTAGAGTTTACCAATTATACTCCATAAATCATGACAAAAATTGATGGTGCCAAAAGAATTTAAGATTAAAAGAATAAATCTTAAATTCTTTTGGCACCATCAATTTTTGTCATGATTTATGGAGTATAATTGGTAAACTCTAGTTCATTATTTAAGTATATATGTAGTGCACTGCAAAACAGCCACTTTGAGCCTTATCTATTAGGGTTCGTCAATCTTGTCTTTTTTCTGTTATTAATTTCTGTGGGCTGTGCAGAGCACCCCCCTAGGTGGGGTTTGCATAACTTAATTAATTATTTGTGTGCGGCATAATCTTGAGTCTTTGTACCCCTATTTGATGAACGATGCAAAAGTTTTAAGGCAGGGTTGCCTTGCCTCCCTCATTTACATGTAAGTCTACCTCCCTTGGTCTACATTTAAGTTTAGATCCAGCAAGGACCGTATATAATATGGGGAAAATAGATTCTGAAATTTCAAAGTGCCAAGTATTGCAGATCATACAACTAAACCTTTAGATTCTACACTGAACTGCATAATTCATCCCCATCTGACTTGACCAAGGAACTGCCATCTCCATCATACACAATTACATCAGTAGTGGAGCTGATATATTTTTTAAGTCCTGGCCTATTTCAAGGTGTAGGCTAAGCAATTTTTTGGCACTGAGCATGCTTAGTGAGGAGGCTTCCTGATATTAATTCCGTGGTGGGCTTTAAAAACAGTCCAACTGTCAGCTATCTGCAGTCCACAGCAGGGTGCAGGATTTTTCCAGAGTACTGTTCCAAAACTCTGAATCATGACTGTCAGAATCCCAAGAATCATTAATTCTTGGTTCCTGGGAATTTTCTTTAATTTGAGGCCTAGATATATTTTCCACATTAATTTTCTAGCACATCCCCACTTCCGTTATGGTAAGCCTCTTTATTTAAAACAAAAAATACACCTAACGCTAAAGAAACTGGATGTTCCCTCATACATTAAAATATCATAACAACTGTCTAAAAAGCAGCTGCTATATGATGGAGTCTGTCAACAACCCATCCAGAAAATCTAAATAAAAAATAAACTCAGCAGTAATAAACAGGCAAAAAGATTAAAATATCATATGATAATCTTCAAAATATCAAGACCACTCCACTGAAGCAATTTACACATATATTCTAGAAATCCCCTAAAAATAATGACGGGGATTTCTATATGCACGAAACCCATTACAGAGTATAAATTACCTTAGTGGAGTGATTCAGAAATTTGGAAGATTACCCTATGATATTTTATCATTTTTGCAAGATTTTTTTAGTATTTTTCAAAAAGCTGTATGTTATTTGATATCTAGTGCTAGGTTGAGGTTGCTTAACCATCGTGTGATACATATTTTTTCTTATTTATACCATATACTGAAATCTTTCAAAACCTTTATATTTACCCAAAATCCATCTGCCACCACATGAGCTGCCACACTAGAAAAAAAAACGCACAAAGCAATCACAAACAAATAGGATAAAAACAGAAATAATCATCTTTTTGCATAGATTAAGTTCTAGCTAGAGGCATAACATAAAATTAAGACCTTCCACCAACTAGGTAACTGGACCTCCATATAAGGCAATGAGCTCTTGCTCTCAACACATTTGAAACCCTATCTTATCTATCTCTCCTGCTCCTAGCAAGGAGAAGGTGCTTGGACATTCAGAAATAGGACCTAGTTATGGACTAGGACCAGACTTTGAGAATTGCCCATCTGATTTTGGTTAAATCCATATATTTTCCTCTGGGTATGTGTGTCACTTATACTAATACAATAATCATATTCCTGGTTTGACTACCAACATGTAGGTATAAAACATTATGTAGAAGGAGTGTGTAAAAATCTGGCTACCTCCTAGTGTTGCTAGTGTTGTAGGGATTTCTAATTTACTAGTATTATGCATATGAGGGTGTGTCACATTCCTGAGAAATTAGGAGTTCCAACAGTTTAAAAAAATATAATTTTGACTCCAAACAATATTATGTCTTTGTGCTAATGTCAAGTATTGGTGATATCTGTGTGTGTTTCAGAGATCACTGTAGTGGTAGACTCCTTGTGGAGTGCCACTTTGGTCGGGCAAGGCCAGAAGGCCTATTTGAAGCGTGGCTAGATGTTAAAGGATGTGGTAGATAAGATCTGGACACACAGTACATCTTCATCAAAGGGATGTGTTATTTGACTAGATCCTCTGGGGAGACAGATGACACAAATAGTGCTGAGAAAAACAATATTTTATAACAGAATGTGTGATTCATAAAGACCTTTGTGATATTAACCATATCTGATTTTTACAATGACTTTAAACCCAGTCTTGAATTGTGATTTTAAATGAATAGTTTTGTTTGTTTTTTAAAAATGCAAGGCTAAAAACTTTACATATAGTCCAAACCTTTATAGAACAGATAAAAAAGATAGTTTTCATGATTTTATATTAAGTATTTTGTTGCAATATTATGAACTACAACATGTTTCTCCTCTTTGACGTCAGAGAACTGCCTGGATCTTCCTTTTAAATTCACATGTCCATTGAATCTGCTACATAATCCTGCGCTGTCAAAGAAGCCTGCAATGCATTACATAGCGCTGGCAATATAGGACTTATCTAGTGGAATAAAAAAAACTGCATACAAACATAGCAAGTACTGATTTAAGTAAGAGGAGGAGGATAATTGTCAATTATTTACTGATATAGGATTTGGAACAGGTTAGCTCACTATAACTTTTACTACATAATCCTTGCAGATCTTCAGTTCTTCCAATCTCATTGTGTCTGTCATTGTGCATTGTGAATGGGGCATTTCATTTGGTATTTAAGTGTCTGTGCTGTGGACCAAGAGCCTAAGGTTCTTTATTGTAAAGAGGTGGCTCAGGGATGTCCAAATTTCTCTGTCACCCTTCTCCACAATCATATTACTTGGAAGGCCAAGGTAGTAGACAGGTAGCCAATACGGGTTTTACAGTTTGTCATAGCATTCAGTAAGTACACTATGGAGTAATGTTATCCTTGCACCATCAATAATTGTCTGAGCCATTCATCATCATTACTCTCAAATGCAAATGTGGCTCCAGAGCATCCAGAATCACCCCCATCCCATTTGCTTCTCCACTGCCCATTTGTTATGAGGTAGTCACTTTTCCATTTGGGTAATCCTTCTGCAGGGGTTGATGACATCCTAAAACCATGTTATCATTTAGGCTGCCGAGGAGTCATGGTGGGTGTTTACAGGCTCTCCCATGGGTGCTGGTGGAGCTAGCCTTTGTTGTAATCATAAATGCCTATACATGGGCAGACACGCTCCATGATTTTTAATTTATACTAACAACTATTTAGAAGCTCAGTACTGAAACAGTTGTAATAATTGTTTTAATGTGTTTTAATTTTATTTTATTTACTATTGCAAACATTTGTAGCTATTTTAAATTATAAATAAGAAATGTTGCAGCTTAAATAGCCTTTATGCCTTAGCATACACAACATTAAATACAGCTGTTTTTATTTTCTTTAATAAGTGATTTGAGTTGACCTAATTATTTGTATATGGATAAAGTCACAATAGAGGGCGTTATTATACACGTGCGTGGTACATATTTCAGGTTACTGTGTATCTATCATTAAGAGATCTCTAACAAGATAATGTATCTCTTGTTGATATCAAATATTGTATGAAAACCAATAGGAAAGAAAGGAGAACAAGGACATTTAAATACTTTATGTACTGTAAATAATATTTCAAAGATGAAAAAATTCTATATTTGCACAGAAAATACCACATCAGATGCTATATGACCTGCAATGCTGCAATTTTTCTATTATAGACCAGTACAAACGTGTGTCATTTATTCAGACAAGCTAATTACAATATTCAGAAGAAAGGGCAAACCAATTGTAATTAGCACTTACCATCTCTAATTACTAGCTAGGACTCCTGTTATCTGATTCATGTTTCATGACAGGTTTTCATTGAGCCACTTGGCGAAATCATTAATGTTAATAAAGAGGCTAGAAGTGAAGTAACCTGAGGGTATACCCAGTATATTGCTTTTTAACTGTATTGTAGGCTGAGAACACAATATCTGACAGGCATATATCTCCATTCTATGTGGCCATGGGTTTCTAAAACAGCTGCTCACATATGGGGTTAATGACCAAACTCCATTTTGAAAGTGCACTTGAGCCAAGATGGCAGTCAGTCAGAAAAAGTTCACTCAGCAAGAGCTTCTGGGCGTTGATGCCAGCTTGGCACTAACACACTGTCATATTTTACAATTCAGAGGACAATAATCTACAACCTTGAAGAAAAATAAAAGGTTAAATGATGTTAAATTAGACAGCGTTTTCCAAGTAACAGAAGATGTGTAACTGTTATTATGAAAAATGTTTATTATGTTTTTGTAGTGGATTTTATGTGTTAAACTAAAGACAGTGACATTGTGAGGTTCTTGCCTTTTAAAGCACATTTAACATTTTTTATAAATGGGGATTGTTTCTTAAATTACATTTGAGATCATTTGGCTGTACACATCCCATAAATCAAACACTGCTACAGTATGTTGTTATTTCCTCCCTCTCCTCTACTTCTATTATCTTTCAGAAAGACTGTACGTCAAGAAACACAAAGTTGAGCATCCCACAGTTGCTTAAAATAACCCAGTACCACAAAGAAAAATATTAAACCCCCAATAACTAATAACAAAACCATTTTCTTGAAAGGACTAACATCAAAATATAAAGATATAAATTGACTAAAACTAATAGACTGTGTGAGATAAGGATGGATGGTTTCCCATCTGCTATATGTAGCTATCATTTGTCTAAATATTCTTGCCATGCTGTGTCTCTTGAGAATAGGTAATTACTTTTTTTTTCTAAAGAATGTACCAACTCAAAGAATGTGTGGGGATGGCTTGTTTCCTTCAAACTATGGGTATATAAACAAAACAGGAACAATGATCTGGGCTTATACTATAGGTGTATATAAAGGCATTTTGGGGGCTTGACCTAAGATTTACAATATTTATAGTAAGAAAAATTTTTGTAGATTGTAAGGTAAAAACATTACTGCTTTGCGTAAGGAAGACAGCAAAGAAAATCATAGCAAACAACATGGAAAACTCCTAAAGCCTTCTAGATGGTGCTTGAATCTCCATCTGAAGGACCACACCTATAATCTCCTTTGAAAGGAAGCACTCCACAATCTACCTTTTCTTCTCCTCTTTTTCAGCTACTTTGGCCAGTGATTGTCATGTTTCCCTGTCTTGTCAAACCATAGCATTAAAAAAAAAAAAAAAAAAAAAAAAAAACCTCAACAAAAAAAACACAAAAAAAACCTCAGCAATAACAACAACGAAAAAAATATTTTTTCACGTATTTTCATTCAGAATACATGAATGTGCTAGCTTCAATTTTTTAAATAAACTAAATCTTTATATTCCTAAAATTCCTAACCCTAAGACTCTCTTCCCCACAGCCTAACCCTAAGACTCCCTTCCACGCTGCGTAACCCTAAGTCTTCCTTAGTATTTGCATTCTCTTCACGCAGCCTAACCATAGGACTCCCCTCCACGCAGCCTAACCCTAAGACTCTCATCCTCGAAGCCTAACCCTAAGACTCCCCTTCTATGCTCTATCTCCTCCCCGCAACCTAACCCTAAGACTCCCCTTGTACACTAACCTCCTGTCCGATGCAACAAATATACAGTGGGTCTTCCGTCAGGTGCTACAGTGGGGTCCTGTTTCGGGTGTCGGAAAGCCAATGAATGGTTAAGTTGCCGACAAATACATTTGTCATACTTATCCATTCATTATGAAAACTTTCGAAATAGAAACAACTGAAAATTAGCTGTGTTTCACACCAGAGAACGGAACCCCTATACACTATGTCCTGTGCATTACAGTTGGCCACATAGACAGGAATCAGTGTATTATTATTATTATCCTCAGTGTAATCTATTAGACTTGTTAGTGATCATAATAAACTTATTAGGTCTCTATGGGACATTTTAAAATGGAGACTACCTACCTTTTTGCATTGGACATATTGAACTACACCTGAATATCCCTTTTAATGCTTTAATTGTAAAAAGAGTAGTTACTGGAAGTGCCTACATTTTATATGTCACATATATTCTATATAATGTTTAAGACATTGGTAGAATATTAATGTTTATACAGTATATAGCTGTTGACCTGGCCAACCTGCAACTTTCAGGGTCTTGTGAAATGAGGAGTCCCAGCATTTTTGTCAGATATCGGCTATATGTATGTAGTTAGAACATGCTGGGTCTCATAGTTTTACAACACCTGGATTTCCACAGGTTTGCCAGGCCTGGTATATAGTTTATCACACACCTGCTGATCAGACATGCAGAATGATGCACTGTGAGTCATGCTGTGCTTTCTTCTCTGCTACAGCACTGGTACGAACAGTGCCTTTCATACTTTCTCTGTTATATAACCTCATAAAGAGTGTACCCATTCTGTAACAGTGTTATTCTAAAGATTAAGTGAGGAAAAGACAAGCTTAGTGTTTTTGAATCAGACACAATATAGATTGTGTCTGATTCAAGAAGATGCTTTGTCCATGTCGCTGAATTGTTAAAAAGAAAAGTTTAGTATGCTTGGTTTTCTATTGAAACTATTGAACTATTGAAACTATTAAACATTAAAATACTGCTATAGGAAAGAAAAACAATGGAAAAGAAAGTTTTAAAAGGTATTTGACAAAGAAAATCTGATTCTTGGGTACCCCACAAATAAATTAGTGGTGTAACCATATTCAGGTATGTTTCATTTCAATTAAAAACTTTATTCCCTGTGTATTTTGCCATTCAGTAATAATTTTAGTTATCACTTTTTTTTGTTGAAATGAAAGCAGGGCTATCCGTACAGTTGATTGACGACCCAAATATTTTAATGCTGAGCCTACCCCTATCTAATAAATGAACAATAAAGTTTGCAATAATGCAATAATTCTATTAAGTATACTACAAATTGTTACAAAATATTACATTTCAAATACAACAGCAATTGTATATAACAGCAATATAGGCTGATTGTAGAAAGGGAATATAATAGTACTTGTAGTCACTGACATTTAATATAGAGAGTAATGCTAGGACTACTTAGCAACCAATATGCAAAACAGAGAAAATGCTTAGCTAATAATTGTATTCTAGTCCGTTATATACACATAGGGCCTGATCCAGACCTACGGCCTCCAAGGGAATCTCCTTGTGTGCTAGGTTGTGTGCATGCGCTCATACGGAAGCGCTATAGTTACGGCCGCCCCTTTACGCATACCGTATCTCCGCCGTCAAGGCGGAGATAGTCATGCAAATTAGGGAACGGGGTGGAGGAAGCCCCGTTACGATCAGCAATGCGGCCATTAGGCCACAGAGCTGATCGTAATAGGGTAGGAATCTGGACACTCCCCGCTACAATGATGGCCATACAGACCTCGGGCGGCTGTAAGGTACCTGTAGGTCTGGATCAGGCCCATGGAACTTCTTAGTAACTGCAATAAAATACAAAGAAAATTCAAGTGACTACTTTATATCACAGAGAATAAGGTAAACATAAGAAGGAACATAGAGGCGAATGTAAAGGAAGGAAGAAAGAAAAATGACCAGGGCACGCATGGGCATGTGCGTACAGCCAAATTAGTGCTCTGCCACCCGTGACTTCTCATACTCCTGCCCTGCCAGCAGAGGACCCCTGAGAACTACTGATTGCTGATTGCTGTCTATAAAGAACCTGCCAGCTGCTGACAGCATAACGATATACTGTGCTGGCAGGACAGGAGGATGGGGGCCTCTGCTAGTTCATTGATTATAGCATTCTCTTTATACCTTTGCACATTCCCTATTTGAACTTTCAACGCAGATGTCAGGAGGTTTCCATGGGTAGATTAAGGTGAAGCCTGCATACTTACCCTTTCATTAATTTGGAAACTGCCACCGCTGCTGCCACAGAGCACCATTGCACCTCTGGACCGGATCAGGCAGGGGAGTATTACAAGGAAGTCTATGGGGAGTATTAGGGTCAGGCTGCGAAGATGGGGAGTCTTAGGGTTAGGCTGTGGGGAAGGGAGTCTTAAGGTCAGGGAGGGGAGTCTTAGGGTCATGCTGCAGGGAAAAGAGACTTAGGGTTAGGCCACAGGGAAGGGAGTCTTAGGGTCAAGCTGTGGGGGGACAGGGTTAGCATTAGGGTAATGGAAGGGGAGGGTTAGGGGTTAGTGTAATGGAAGTGGAGGGTTAGTGTAAAAGATTAGAATAAGGCTTGCGGTTACATAAATACTGGTGAACACTGCATCTGCATTCTTTGGGTGATCAATTACTTCTCCTTGGCAAGGCAGAAGAAATCGATTTCACAGCCAGTACAGAAATGCCTTTTAAATGGAACAGAAATGACTTTAAAAAAGGGTCGTTCTAACTGGAGACCCACACTCAACTGGTTAGTAAATCTGTAAAAATAATACCAAGCATCTTAGCCTCTGTTAGGAAGTGGTGGCTTTCACAAACTTTACATTTTGTGAATGCTAAACCTACGGTGTGGTTTAGATTTAGCTGTCTTTCATTTTTCAACAATTGGAAGCTTTTTTATTTTGTAATGCCAAGATCTGTGTTGCAAAATAGTAATGATTAGTTTCTGTATGAAACATCAGTTAGCAATTATATTATGTAGCGGAAAGTAAATTGTTGCCATTTTTAGTGCTTATTACAAAAAACTAATGGTAGCCAACACCTGAAGCACAACAAATGTCTCACATTATTGCAAACAGGGGAGTGAAGATGCATTGGACAGATACATTATAAGTGTTTGTATTCCAGTACTGCTTTGGAAACAGATGGCTGTGCATCCTATGCTAAAAACATAAGACTGACTCATGAGTGTGGGTTCACTCTAATCACATCCTATCTCTATCCTATGATCCAATTAACAGTGGTATAGCCTATACTCTGAGACCACTGGAGTCCCAATATCTTCTTTTTCAATGTGATTGTCAACCAGGATTTGATGTTCAACAGTTATTATTCATAACAGGGAATCTTCAACGTTGACTGATGTTTCAATCCAATCAGTGTTCCTCTCTGTCTAATCAGTATTAAATCAACTCCGCTCTGTAATGAGAACCTTCTTTATTTTGCATTTCATGGACTGTGCCCTATTACATCTGAATGACATAGGGTTGTCATCAGGGCTTTAAGTTCTACACATTGATTAATAATTCAAAGAAACTGCTTGCTAGTCAGCTTTCATACTTACAGCAGAAAATATGATCGATCTTTTGTTTATTAAATTACAACCTTTGCAGAGAAATCATATTGGAAATGACACATTGAGAATTGACATAAACAACAAAAAAATGAACTTTTCCATTGCCTGGTGCTCCTTGGTTATTGTGCTTCATCTAGTGATTAAAGTATATAATTCCCAATTTAACAAGGCATGCCACTACTCTTGCAACATTTCTGTATGATTTACATATCATAGGCATGGCAGCACCTGATTAGGGTTTTACTGGATCTTCAAGGTGATATTAATGATACAAACTGTATAATTGTTTGCTTGCAGTATAAATAATTTAGCCAATCCTCTGCTATACTACCAATTATTGTGTAAGGACATGAATGATACTTTGGTAAATGGTATCAAAGAGGGTAAGTGGTGTCATTGGCTGATTAAATCTTTCAAGCTGCCAAAAAGATTTGACCCAAATTGTGCAGTATATGGAATCAATCAAGGAAGCTTTGATTGCTACATTGTCACACTTTATTACTAGATTAAAACCTTGGAAGGTTCCCTCAACTGCAATTGCATGATAATGTGTACTGCCAGTCTAAGTAGTCTTGTTATACATGAAATTAAGATTGTATCATGTGACAGATGTAACTAAAACACTTCCAGTTAGATTTTTGTAAGCAGGATTGCATACAATACACCTCATTCCCCCCCTTATAGCATCTATTGGGAGAGGAAATAGGAGGTATATAGCAGTAGAATTGTTATAATAACACCAGCTTCAAATGGCATTATTTTAATTCTTGGAGTGTAGTGCAAAATCCACTGCAACAGTTTGTAAATAAAATGAAGAATGGTCCTGCAGGTGCGAAGAAAGCATAGATCACTGGTGCGAAGTAAGCATAGGTCACCATGGTAACTAAGTGGAAATATATATATATATTTTAATACCATTGGAGAGAATTCAAACTCAACATTTACGCTTGTTTTACATTCCTTGTAAGCCGAAAATTAACAAAAGTGTGGGTGTGCATGCAACAGCAGAGCAGGAAGATGGGCTGCATGTGTACAGTGTGTATTCATGGTGAAGGAGAGGGTCTGTTAATTATACAGTAAGGCCTTACCTACAATACTCATTTATGCACCAACCCTATTTTCCATGGTAGGTCCTGGGGGCAGAAGTCCCATGTGTGTGAAGGCAACCTCCTCTCGCACACATACAATCCATTATTGGACTTTTGCTGCCGCTGTGACCAGGGGAGATGCAGTGGAAATGGAGTTCTGTATTCGGCCCATCATAATTTTTTATTAATTGATTATTTTCCAGGTTTATACAGAGTTTTATTGTGAAACATATCACAGAAGTAATAGTAAAAGTCATTTATATGTCCAGCTATTGTAAGCTTGGAATGTGATAAGGGATTTATTACTGTGTACATACATACAAACAAAATATAAAACAGGTGAGAAGTACACTTGTCCTTACAGCTGGCCATACACTGGGGCGATTATCGATCCCAGCAGGGGGTGTCCTGATAAACGAGGAAATGTCCCCTTATTGGCACCACACACCTCTCCTGCTAAGACCGATAATTCTAGCAGAAGAGGGAGACACTTAAAGAATAGGGAGCTATTCAGTAAGCTGATTGGCTCCCTTAAATTATCAGGGGCTCCAGTGTATGGCTAGCTTTACAAAGGATTTTCTTTTAGCAAATTGCGTTACCACAATTGTAGCTTTTGTATTACACTTTATATTCTGTTTTGTCCTGAACATTGTGTTACTGAACGTTTTCTTACTGCGGATAAACAGCACAGCTGAACATTTTTGATATGCAGGATTTTTTTTTCATCTGACCTCTAAAATTTACATTTGTACCATACACATGATTTAAATGCATCTTTAACAAATAGAAGGACCAGTTACCCTGTTGCACTGAGATAGACTCCAAGGCCCTGAAGCAATAAGTTTGTAAAGAAATCAACTCCCTTTATGTAGTCTTGACAGATTTAGAGCTAGGATTAAAAATGTACTTTCACAGATCATGATCCAAATCAGCATAAAACTACATGAAAATATGATACTTAGTGAAGTGTGGTTTTCTGGCATATCATAGACTTTTATGGAAATAAAAAGCAATTCCAAGAAGAATACAAACTGCCAAATAAGACTCAGAGAGTCGATGGGTTTTAAGATTATGAATACAATAAATCTAAATCGTACTCTTTTGTGAGTCTGTAACTTCAGGGCAGGATGGTGCTTTCTCCTGACATGCTTTAAATTCCAGGAGATCACAGGTCCATATCTCATCTCTCCTAGAACAAATCATGATATGTCTAATTGATGGAAAGAAACAACAATAACAATTTCACAGTTATATGAAACGTTATGCAGGGAAATAGAATTTGTCCAAAAACAATGAATTCAACAAGATGTGAATCCTAGCTATAGCAATATTCCTAAAGGTATAAATTATCTACAGCTACTAAGAAATTCACCAACACACAACAATAAAAACTGATTTTATTGCATCGTAAGTATACAGAAATATATGCAACCTACCTATACTAAATCTACCCTTACAATGCAAAATAAGACATAAAACTAAATCAGCAGAGTATAAGAGACAATATTAATCGTTTTCACCTACTCTAGAAAACGCCCTTATTACATTTGATTCCTTATCCCTAATTAATAACAAACTGATA
Source organism: Limnodynastes dumerilii (assembly GCA_011038615.1). NCBI lineage: Eukaryota > Metazoa > Chordata > Amphibia > Anura > Limnodynastidae > Limnodynastes > Limnodynastes dumerilii. Next base: position 482,445 of record WWET01000424.1, read on the forward strand.
ATAAATTTAGGTGGAAAACTAAGGCATACAGTATATTGTATTCTAACTATACCATTGGGATGGCAAATGATGAAGGATACTACAGCAATGAGGCAATTTGCTCTCTACAACATTACATTACAGATCTGGATTCTATAGATCCTGATTTTCGTAACTGAATGCTTTTTGTTGATGGGGTGGGACAGGGAGGGTTGTGGAGCAGGAAAAGGTATGCATAGTAGGAAGAGGGAGGTAGGTTAATTGTATAGGGCCATATGCAGAGTTTCCCGATATGTTCTACTGCGCATGCGCAGTCATTCTGTAACGTAATCTACGTTACTTGTTGCAACGCAGATTGCGTATACGCGGTCTTAAAGCTCTGCATACAGCCCATAGTAAGGACTTAGCTAAGCTCTGCTTTAAAAATAAACAAAACACTGGTGTCTATCTTGCAAGCACCATAATTGTGCTGTTTACTATTGAGATCATGCTGCCAATTGTGAATAGATGGCCAAGGCTTGGGAATCCATGCAGAATTGTAATGTAAATGGTTTGCAGCAATCCTGATTGTTTTCAAGTACTGGATGATGACTTATGATATAATATATTTCCGAAAGTAAAGTTGTCCATGGATAACCTTTGAATAATGGGCTGGATCCAGACTTAAGTAAGTGCTTGAAATTAGTTACTCCTGGGCTAAACCATGTTAATTGCAGGGGGAGTCAAGTTAATTGTATTCTTTGCATGCAGGGATATATCTTTGAATTGCTTACTGCACACAGATACTGACCAGCTTTACTATCACACTGTTATTTAGACTTGGATTAGGAAACATCCCCTCTTAACTCTAATACTGTTTGCAACAGATGAAATATGACTCCCCTGCAATCAACATGGTTTATCCCAGGAGTGACTCATTTCAAGCACTTAAGTCTGGATCCAGCCCAATGTGTTTTCTTTGCTATATCTGTAGGATTATTGAAAGAATGACCATGTAGATTAATACAAGCATTTGTACAAAGCCCATCTGGCGTCACACATACCTTTTCCTCCACTTTAACCTCAACCTTGCACTAACCAACAACTCCAACTCATTTAGACTACATGCAAAATCCCATATCCCATAGTCACAGTCACTGACAGTCTCTTAACTTATAAAAAAGTCATCATAAAACTGTCTATTCCAAAACTTCAAGTTGATACATTAGTTTGATCTGACACGCTGTAAATGAGTAAATAGTTCAGTCCTTTGAATTATAAATCCTATTTCTCATGTTTTATTTTGACTTTATCTTTACTTTTAAGGCATTAAAAGACCCTACGCTGGCAGCTCGTAAAGACTTTCAAAGGGAGGCAGAACTGCTCACCAACCTACAGCATGACCACATTGTCAAGTTCTATGGTGTGTGCGGGGATGGCGACCCTCTTATCATGGTGTTTGAATATATGAAGCATGGGGATCTAAACAAGTTTTTGAGGTAAGTCCTGTTAACCTGTTTTTGATTAAATAAAAAAAAGAGCAGGGTATATGTTAGAAACGAGCCAATCTTCTGCTTTGGTCCTGAGAGACCATAAATAAATACTGAGTGTAACTTGGTAATATAGTCTATGTGCAGAGTAATGCCAACTATTAAATTGAGAAGGGAGCAAAAAATCTCAGAGCATGTTACTTAGCATATTGTTTTACTGGTGTAAACAATAAACAAAAAACAAACTATGCTTAGAGAGGTAATATGTTCACAGAAGAAGATTGATGAAAAGTATATGATGTTTGCATGCCTTTGCTGCTTTTCTTTCCTCTTTGTCTATCAATTGTTCCATTTGATGCACATTTTAATTTGAATTTAAGATTCATAGTCTCTCTCTCTCTTCAATACATTGAGTATATCAGTTATTCACCCCAACCCAACATGACTTTTTGTGTAAGTTCTTTCAGCCTCAGCTAGAATATATGTAGTAGACCGGAAAATATGGAGACACATCTTGCTGAAAGGCCTGTCCTACTCATCTTCTAAACCTGTTGACAGATATGAATGAGAGAAGGACTTGTTGCTGTTTTCTAATAAATTGTTACTTAAAAAAACATTCTGCAAAAAGAGCAGACATTGTATTTCCCCTCTCCCCGACACAAATATAGCTGATGAATCAGGTATAGGGAGGGGGGGAAATGATAGCTGCTTTTTCAGGTTTAATAGAACACGAGGGCATGAATATAAACTGGAGGGTGGTAGATTCAGAGGAAATGTGCAGAAAAATTACTTTACTGAAAGGGTGATAGATAAGTGGAATATCCTCCCATCTGAGGAGGTTGAGGCTAACACAGTAGAACAGTTTAAACATGCTTGGGCTAAATATAAGGATATCCTAAATGTCAAATTAAATTGAGGGTAATTAGAGTCTAGGGTCAGTATAGGTATAAATAAACAACTGGGCAGACTGGGCACACTGGGCCATGTGGCTCTTACCTGCCGTCGGTTTCATATTTCTATGTTCTTTGAATCCTTCACAACAGCAACAAGAAGCTTTACAAATTCTGACAGAACTCCAAGGCAATATTTCTGAAGCTGATAATACAGTGCAATGTCCGATCATACGCAATAAAGTCCACTTTATTTTTAACATGTCTATATGTCAACAGTTAGAAGCGTGTTTCAAACTACTCTTGAATCACCTTGATAAATGATGGAGACAGAAGACCTTCTTTGTCTAACAATCTTAGGATAAACAGGATAAGGGAAGCAACATAGTAATTTGGCCAATGAAGGAGATCAAGATACAAATGTGAGCTCCCAATTGCAATAAGAAATTAACATTTAACCCCACAGCACATTTTCTTACTTTAATATTGCAATATTAACAAGAGAAAAAAATTATCACGTAATAGTCAACTATAAACTTGAGATTCATACTTATCGAAAACTACTTTGTGTTCAGTGAATGTTTCTAATTTCAGTTAAAAAGTAGAGCTATGGGCACCACTTCTGCACCCACACATGCTAACTGGTGGCGGTGGAAAAAGGAAATAGCACACATCCGTAATCCTAAAAAATACACAGAGTAAATTAAAGTATGGTCAATATTTATTGACAACATTTTTGTAATATGGGAAGGGATGAAAACCCTGTTCCATGACATTAATGACAAATCAGAAAACTTCATGAACTTTATTATTGTATTTAATAAAATTTGCAATATTTTAACAGACATATAGCAGAAAAACAGCAACAAGAAGTGTCCTGCATAACTGCAGCGCATATCATCTGCTACTTCTTATTTTCAAGTGGCAATACTAAAGAAGAAAGGATGACTGCTCAACAAATGAAATTTTTAAACACAGGGCCCTGGTGCTTGAAACAAACCTATTGAATAGGAGATACAATAAAAATGTCATGATAAAAACCTACAGAGAAGTAATTTCAGAAAAGAGGAAATTTCTAATCTACTCCAATAAAGGGGGCAATAAAACACATAAACAAGTGAGATGATAATCACTTATTGCATTAAAACATTCTACAGCAAGATTAAAACCTGTACAAAATCCTTATTGACAGAATCTCTATCGGATGGAATAATTTCATGACTTTAAAAGTTACCCTAGTATAGAGTCTCATTACTTCTCATTCAAATATTCAAAAACCTCCCCCAAGGCTGCATCAAATGCAGAGAATGAAAAGCATCCAGATATATGGAAGCACAAAAGAACCACAGACAGATTCCACAAAAAATGGTGAATAGAAGGGGGTCATATATGACCTGACATTCCCATGTGGAATATATTACATAGGCATTATCAGCAAACCATTCGAAGTCAGACTCCTGGAACATGCCCTTAACATAAGCAATGCAGACAAATAATAGTTCAAAACTTTAACATCAGTTGGCATGAATTTTTTGAGACACCATGAAGGAGAAGGAACACCATGTGGACTTAGGACCTCCATTGTCAAACATGTGAAACAGGGAATCAGAGAAGGCAACCTGATTCAGTAATTACAATCCAATTAATTAATTAATTTATTGAATAGAGTGATTGCACATGGTATAAAAGAAGACAACAACTTCTCTTTCTGCTTAATACATTAACATTTACTCAATCCTGGATTTCTCACAGCATTCACTTGTTCCACTTCCCTCCTTTCAAGATCATTTCTTTGTACAATGCTTCTATCTTAATTATTATTCCCACCTCACCAGACTCGCCCCTTGGAATTGAGGAAGATCCAGGCTTATCACACAAGATGAATAATATTCCTTACCCTTCAACCCTATTTGCTCACCTTTACCTGTCACTAAAATTCTGAGATAGTAAAGTTGACCCTTCCGCAATACGTATGGTTCTTCCTGAATATCCATATGACAGCACTTTCACTTCCATTTTTTTATAAATACTTCCGCCAACCATATAAAGGCACCACCTTTTATCAAACATACATCCCCCTTAGCTAGCAAAACTAACATTGTCATCAAATATGCTCTGCATGCAGACTCTAATTAAGTATACACTTGATCAAAAGTGCAGTGTCTAACTACTGACCAGGAATTCACCAGAGATCCTGATGGTGGGAATAAACTTAGCCACAGGACAGCAGCAGCTTCCAGTCTTCTGGCTACTGCTGGAGTCTGAGTTCAGTGAGCTGATAACTAGGTGCAGGATAAACAGGGGTAGCTGAATTTAAAGTGCAATGTAATATTTAGTAGTGACAGGAACAAAAGAATACAGGAACACAGAAACAGGGTATGTTGTTAACTAGAAAACTATGAATAAAAAGATTCAGGGAGTCAGGGCACAAAAGAAGGCTTAATGACACAGAATCAGCAGGCTAAGGTTAGCTGTTGCTCTGACAAAGAGGGAGCTCAGCAGGCTAAGGTTAGCTGTTGCTCTGGCAAAGAGGGAGCTGTAAATGAGGTTTAAGAAGAGATGAGGCACATCCGGCAATCAGGTCTGAGAAAGCAAAGAGACACACTTGGGTGATTAGAATACAAGCACAAAAACAGACCAGGAATTGTGGAACACCAGAGGGAAGGTGATGTAATCAGGGGAAACAGTAGACAAAAGACACAATAAGATCACAACATACAACAACCTATTCAACTAGGTACAGTATAAAATACTCTGCTCTGGAGCTTCCATCAATCAGTTACTATGGTAAACACCAGTGTTGAAGAGAAAAAATGTTTTTCAATACCAGGAAAGTGATAGTTGGAAGCTCCGGAATTTTGTACCTAGCGGAATGGGTCATGTTGGAGGGCCTGCAACTTCCTCTGATATTTAGTTATTGTACACATGTATGACGCATCTACTGTTAAATTATACCAACGGATCTACCAAATCTAACCTTATGATTATATAATAATCCTTGTATTCTGGCTACAGTAGCTTTTACATACTCCCATCTGAACCACCTAATTGTGATTACCCAATAAGCAAACTTACTGTCCAAGTACTGGTGGCTTATTTCCTGTCAGCAGAGCTGATTGGTTGATTATATGTTATAACAGAATTGCATAAACCCTGCACAGTTAGGTAAGGGTTATGCTTTGAAAATGCTGTCTACGCAAAACATACATTTGCATTTCATTGTTCTCTTATCACAAACGATTGATTTATGTTGTTTCTCTACCCTTTTTAGGTCAAAAATGTTGCATCATTATGCTCAATTTGTCTAAGTCAGTACCTTAAGATGTAATTAGTTTATACTGGTTTCCGTGGGGAAAATCCATTTTTGACTTACACATAGCCAACAGCTAATTGTCAGCTGTGTGTATATTAGAAAATGGCTGCATTCCGAAATACACCCAGCGTACACCCTGTAAAAAAATCCTGAAACAGCAGCTACCAAGCACTACAGATGTATCACTTTGGAGTAAAACAATAAACAGGGTAACAGATGATAATGAATGTTCTCAATCACTATAAAAAGTTAAACGTCCAGTGGTTTATTCACATATATATATAGTGCTTTCATTTTTATTTCTGACTTTATTTGTCTCCTTTCTGGTCCGCCTATACTATTTGCCTGTATGCAGCTCCAGGCAAATAGTACAGGCGGACCAGAAAGGAGACATGCAAGTACTAAATTCATAGCGGCGAATAGCAGAACTGCAGGCAGACCAGAAAGGAGACATACAAGTACTTCTAAAATGCTGCTTTCTCCTTTTCCAGTGCGCGGCTCCCAGCTAGGAGATTTGTTTCCTTTTAGTAAAAAAAAATCTCCAATCAGGTGTCTTTGTTTTTCTCAACATGGGACCTTTCACACCAGTCCCTTTTAAGACCCGGGAAAAACACTTCTTTTTCTCCAGGTCTGAATGCCGGGTCATTAGACCCGGGTCAACAACAATGACCGTTCACATTACGAACTCGGGTATCTGGTGGTACTGTGAATTGCAAGGCAACTCCCTTGACACACCCTTGTTTTTCATGTTCTTAACTGACTTAAGAAGGCCATAGACAGCCTAATCTTCCCATGCGTATGTCTCTTCTTAAGGTGCTAAAGTACGCACGTACTTAGCAAACCACAGTCTGTCTGTCCCTTCCCACAAAGAGCTGAGAATTGCTCTTAATGGATTTCCGTCCCTAAATCCTATGTAGATTGTGTAAATTAAGGTACTACGCAAGCAAATAGCAGCAGTTTCTTAAATGTGAATCAGGTACAATATCCGTAAAAAACAGTAACATTTCAGAATGTGAACAACAATACCTACAAAACAATATTTAATGGAAATGACAAACACATTTAAATAATAATACACATAATTAATTAATAAAAATAATCACTTATCCTTGATTACTAAAATAGAAAGAAGGCTGACCTGTCTGTTCCAGGTTAAGATGGAAGAAGCTTAATACTCTATTAATTGGACCAAGAATTGTAATGTACCTCCTGGGAAGGACGCTAGTACATAAGACATAGATGATGGATGAGAGCTGAGAGAAAAAATGCAGAGCGTTGGCTCCTGATTACCTGCTCCACAACACATTTTGAACCCATTGAGGTTATTTTTAATTGGCTCCAGCACTTGGGAACAACACATGAGAATTGTAATACTATATCTATTTCTATCATGTGGACCTGTACAACTTAAACAGCACTTATCTTTGAAAAAGTAGATGTTCGGGTAATTTTGAGTTCAAAGGAGAGCAATTACATTTTTTTTTATCTTTTGCACTAAATTTTGCCACACAGTTTTTTTAAGGCATTTAACTAAAAAAAAGTTACATTTTAAATTTACAGTTACTCACGTATTGGGTTTTGGAATGCCCACATTGAATAACACTCTTTTCTTTATTCCTCTTCTGTGATGTGTTAATTACAGAGTAGGGATTAGAAGTGCTGAGGTATGGGAAGAATGTTGCATACTCCATTAACAGTGTATGTGCTGACAATTTACTTACAAGGCCATGGCCATTATTATCTCTGACGTGGCATGAATATAATAAATAAGATTTTAAAGCTCATTTTTTTTGGGAAATCATCATCATCATCATATTATTATTATTATTATTATTATTATTATAATAATAATAATAATATTAATAACAATAATAATAATAATTTCATGAATTGCAAGAAGCAACTTTGCTAAATTTTACTTGTAAAGAACATTTAGAAAAACAAGATAATAATAATACTGTATATAATCATGCTCTGTCCATGTAACCTGTTATAGTGAAAGCAAGTCTGTTGTGTATTGTGAATCACTGGCACCCTGAGTAAGATCATGGTACAGTATTCAAGTACAAACTAGGGGCTGGATCCAGACTTAAGAAGGAGCTTTAAATTAAGGACCTGATTCACACTTAAGAATCTTCTTAAAATAAGAACTTAAAGTCACTCCTGGATAATCGTCAATCTCTCTTACTCTACTTGTATCTTCCCATCTTTATTCAAGCATGTGCTAATCACTCCAATTCTGCAAAAACAAAACTCAAACTCCAACTCTCCCTCACTCGCTAATTTGCCTCCCTCACTTCCTTTCCTCATACAGGACCAGATTCTCAGAATTTTTCATTTTACGAGCGTTCTTTTAAGTTTAGAGCTATTGGGCATGCGCAGTAACTCTTTTGCGCTATCTACGTAACATTTCATTACGTAGATTGTGTACACACTGTCTTTAAAAGGACTGTGATTCAGAGTTTGAAAATAAGAGAGGAAAGTTACACCTGGACCAACCTTGATTTAAGGGGCAGTCAAATTTCATCTGTTGCAAACAGTATTCTAGTTGAAATGTGTAGTTTCCCTGCCCAAGTCTAAATAACAGTGTGATGGTAAAGCTGGTCAGTATTTGTGTGCAGTAAGCAATTCAAAGATATATCCCTACATGCAAAGAATAAAATTAACTTGATTCCCCCTGAAATCAACATGCCATTGCCCAGGAGTAACCTTCCTCTCTTAATTTCAAGCTCCTTCTTAAGAATGGATCCAGCCCTAGAGGAGTAACCAGAGGTCAGGTTGTGCACATATGTCCACTTTGGACCAAATTCACAGATACGTTTTTGCATGGAGTTCCATGCGTATTTTTAGGATCGGAGTAACTGCGTATGCTTAGTAACTTTTTTTTACGCTATTTACGTTGAATTTACGCACGGAAGTCCATTAAGCATGTACTTGTGAATCGCACTTGGGGACATATGTGCGGAGGGGCATAACAGTGGGTGGGGGGAGTCATTTAAATGACCTTGAGGGCGGGGTCAGTTACATATGCACGTATGTATATATTATACGCATGTAAATGCACACAGAGATAAGGGTGCCCTATGGAGGCGTAAGTCACCGACAACCCGTCCGTGTGTCATGGGTTTTGCCTTGCAACGTACGTACTTATAATTGCGTAAATTTAACTAACGGATCTGTGAATACGGCCCTTTGTAATGAGTAGGGTAGTAGATTCTCTCTGGTGGAAAATGGTATGTGTAGATAGTGTTTTCAGTACTCCTAAACACTGTGACTTCATAAAAAAAAATCCCTGTAACTAATGTCAGCTCCCCCTGCTTATTGTTGCTCCAAGAACTTTTGCTGAAGTCACGTTTTACCTCTGAGCAATGCATGATTCATATGTGCAGTGGCAAACGCAGGATTTTGAAAGGGGGGTTTCCAATGGTATTATAGGGGTCTGAACATGCCACACTATATAAAGTACATGTGGAATATATTAGAGGTCAGGAAATGGCACAAGGTATAATATATTAATATTATTATTATTAATGTTTATAAGGTGTCACACGGTATCTGCAGCACTGTAGAAAGGCACCGTTACAAATATAACACAATTAATAAATATATAATAAATAAGGAATACCATACAATATATACAATACAACTACAATGCAAAATCAAATACAATACAAAAATATATGTTTTATATTAAGGTTTAGGAATGGCACAACATAAACAGTATATAGTGTACCATTCCCAGACCCCTAATATACCCAAAATCAAATTTATACCATATAATATTATACCATATATTTTATTACAGTATTATACCATATAAAATGTAAGTGAGAAATTTCAATGTAATTGAATATAAATATGCTATATATGTCCTGATAACACTGCATTGTGTCTCAATATAAATGAAAGCTATAAATGATTAGGAATAATTCTAAATATGAGACGAATAAGAGGACTCAATATTATTAGAGCTTAAGGCTTTAAGATTTAAACTCTAATATAGGGGTATGTAAAGTAGTATTATTACAAGGGCCATATATCCCAAGAACAACCCTCCCCCTGCTCCCATTTTTTCTGTCCTGGGTCCATCTTTATCCATTGCCACCTTGTTTTTCTACAACTTCTCCCCAGCCATGATCTTGTCTCTCTCCAACCTCCACTCTAGACCCTTGTCACTATCAAAACCCAACCCCAGATCTTTGTCTCATCAACCCATAAGGCTTTAATAAACCACTGTGATAAGGTTATATATATCCCCACAGTAATTATATTAGATTTAAACTCTAATATGGGGGCATGTGAAGTAGGATTATTAAAAGGGCCACTGTCCACCATAAAAACGCTCCATATATCCCAAGAATACCCCCTGCTCCCATCTTTCCTGTCCTGTGTCCATCTTTATCAACGCCACATTGTCTCTTTTTTAAACCTCCAACCCAGGCCCCTGTCACTCTCTAACCCCCACCCCAGACCTCTGTCTCTCTCCAACCCGCACTCTAGACCCGTGTCACTATCAAAACCCAACCCTAGATCTTTGTCTCTTCAACCCCCGCTCCAGGCCCCTGTTTTTGCTCTGCAGTCCCCACTCCATGCCCGATTCTCTCTCTCTCTCTCTCTCTCTAGTCCCCACTCCATGCCCTTGTTTCTTTCTCTAGTCCCCACTCCATGCCCTTGTTTCTCTCTCTAGTTCACACTCCATGCCCTTGTTTCTCTCTCTCTAGTCCCCACTCCATGCCCCTGTTCCTTTCCTGCCCCAATTTCCCTAATTTGTCTGTAACCATTCCTCTTACCTTCTCTTCTGTTCCTGTAACTCTGGGTCACGCTCACGCTGCTGACTTCGGAACCTTAACTCCCCAAAATCGCGGGTCCGTTGGGGGGCGGAGCTTATACGGAGGGGGCGGGGATTATAAGCAGAGACCTGGCCAGTGCTGTAGTGAATGAGCAGGGTGGGGAGGCGGATCAGCAGCGGGCTGTAGGCTCTCTCGGATGCTGCTGCTCCGCAGTTTCACACGGCCTACAGTCCGGTAAAAAAAATCTGTGCTGCGGCTAGTGTATTATTTTTTTTCTAAATATGCCTTGTGAGGGGGTTTCTGGGCAACTGGAAACCCCCCTGGGTGCGCCACTGATGTGGGTCATAATCCCTTGGACAATAGCATCTTTTCCAAAACATGTTTGTATGAATAATCTTTAGGATATAAATATGTAAAGCTCAAGAGAAGTACCCTAAATAATAATTAATTATCAGCAACAATAATAATATGTGTATAATATATTCTTCACATGAATGCATTCACCTAACAGCATATTAAAAGCTCGGAGCAGATAATTAATACGCTTTGCAATTATTCACTTTGATGGTATTTTCCTATTACATAGAAATATGTTTATCGTGTTTTTAAACTTGTTATTGAGAGGTACTTACCTCTTCACATAATTACAAGTATTCCTTACTGGTGTTTTGTAAATTGGACCCTTGATGTTTTCCTTGTTTTGAATGATAAGTATATACATAATTGAGAAGCTGTAAATTTGATCTGTGGTTTTAGCATAATCTGTAAACATTTGAATTCATGTGCAATTTTCTTTTTGTTATGAAACTGGGTTCTTATAAAAAAAATATATGACCCAGTTTCATGCCAAGGGTGGGGTAATAGATACTTGGATGCGTTAAATATATTCTTGACAGTAGGTTATTTCTTTTTTTATCAAAAATTCTGTTAGTATAATCGAACCACACAGGGCTGACAACATGGCACCAGACAGCACCCATGTGACCAGAGGTGCTTAATACAATATATGGCACATGGAAATTTTGTCATTTGACATGAAGTCTCCTATTATTTACTTTCCTGAACTTCCTTAAGTTTATAAAGAGCTGCTTATGAAAACTCTTCAGACAAAGACAAAAATGTATAATACCAACAACAGATTATTCTAGTTATTTGCTGCTTGGTATTAAAAAAATATAAATTTGAACAAAAGGAATGTGCAATGTCTAAGCATTAAGTTTTCATGAATATGAATGCCACGTGATACAGTTTAGTCTTAATTATATCGGTTTTGATTTGCATGGACTTTCAACATTTATTTGCCCTTCTTGAATATGCAAAGCTTTGTAGTCATTTGTCTAAAGCATGACTTATATTTAATGATTAGTAACATCCACTTAATTTTTTTAAAGAATAAAGCGTGAAAGCAAAACAAAAAGTCAAATATATTGAGTACTGTGGCAATACAATTGTGCTTAGTTAAACCTTTCCAAAAACAGAAAAAAATCTGCTATACATGGTGAGAAATTGCACTAAAACTTTGTTTACTTACCAATTAGTAGCTGCTGGCTTCCTGCAGAGATCAAACAACTGAGTTGATGTCACCCATTCCGTGTCCTATAAAAAGAAAGCATGACTCCTCTTATGGATTGAATGGGAGATGTTAGCTCCATTGTCTGATCTCTGCAGAAAGCCAGCAGCTGCTAATTGGCAAATAAACAAAGTTGTAATTATTTACTAATGGACTGCAATCTAGCTTCCCCACCATGTCATAAAATGAGCATCATGACAGAGAAAGCTTTATCTGATCCCTGCAGTATGTGTGTCAGTAAGCCTTTTTATTAAGTTCTTTTTGTTGTAAAAGCAAAGGCTGGTACACAGCAGTAGTAGCTGCTACTGAACATTTCAAAATATGAAGGCAAAGAGTGGTTAGGACTCCTAAGCAGCAGAGAAGTGACATTTAGTTTTTGTTGGTGCTATTGTAGAATAGTTGTTTCTAGTTTGATTAGCTGATCATGGACAGTATCTACATGTAAGTAGTGCTATGGTGTTTGGAGGTACTCTCTTTTGGTGTGTTGTGTTATCTTATACAAAAAATACTATTATCTTTTAAATTGGTTTATATTTACTTTTCCCCTTCAGTTATAAATAAGTCCAATACATTTTTTTCATCAAAACATAGTAACCATTGTTATTTTTATTCTGTATTTGTTTTAATAAATTAGGGATATGGATTCCATGTAATAAACAGCAATATTAAGAGAGAGAAAAGGAGAATGAGAAAAGAAAGGCAAATAGCACAGTGCAGAGAGAGAGGGAGAGGGAAAATATGAAGCTAGCTGCTGTGTTAGAAGCAAGCAGCACCAGTGAAGTCATTAATTTCTTTGATACCGCACCTACCTTCTCCTGGGATCCAAATGTATTGGGTCACACTTCCAAGACATTTGTGCATTCATATTTTAATCATTTTGAATTTGCATGGATGAACTTGCAATAGCCAGTCTTATTTCAAATAGAAATATCTGACAAAAATGCATTTAGGCTTTAAAGCAAGGGCAGCAAGGTGGTTGTTGTGTATGAACATTGCTAATGCAACTTGTACAGACAACGTCCATCTGCTATAGTTCACATTTTACTCCAAGCTGTGACCTGTATCTACCAAATAGCTTGTGTTTTTTGTATTTCTGTGATGTAGTGGGTTCATTTCATATAATATATTAAAAGGAACTGTTGAGATCACCTACTGTTCAGATATACAGTATGTTGCATGTTCATAGTCCTTTGTTTATAAGCATTTGGTTTCTATACAAAAGTCTAGCAATGCAAATTTGTATTTTAGTTATGTCTTATTTTAAGTTGAAAAACATGCACATATATTTAAAAAAAAACAACAGAATTTAGATATTTCTTTTGTCACTTTTAAGGTGTTATAAAATTGTTTAAAGAATAGGTATGGTAAACAATAATTGATGTTCCTTTTGTTTTGCTATATAATATTTAAAATACCATATTAATATATATATACTAATATATCATTGATAGTTAATTTGCTCCTTGTGTTAATCCTTGGGAACAATTTACAGTAGCTGGGGCTGTGACTGAGTGATTGACATTTCTAGCTTTCAATCCGCTCATAATAAACCAACTCCAGACTTACAAAAAGGGGGTGTTTTCCAATGTTTCCAATGGTGAGGTGGGAGAGAGCAAAAGGGGAGGGGTTAGGGATCTAATTTAAATATGGTATGGCTGTGCTTTGTGCTTAAGGTAGGGGTCACCGGACAAAACATTGTAGGCACTGGCACGGAAGGTTGGATCCAAGAGAGAATTTCCAATATCGGATCCCCACCAGCACTGTGCTTGGAGCCAGCAGCAGTTTGGATTCAGTCCAATATCTGCAGATGAAGCATAGACAATGTGCTCTGCCCTGATTACTCCAAACAGACTCCCTGGGGGGAAAAATAACAACAAAAAACAATAGCGTGTGCTCTGTAACTAAAGATGTGTTTAAGACAGTGACATGCATTTTTCTTTACTATGCTATTTTTAAGTTGATATTATGTTCTTGACGGTATCACATAATACAGGTAGATGCTCGTCCTTTTTACCCCAATGAATTACTATAGCACACAATGGATTTGTGTTGTATGTCTGTTTTGTTTCATACTGCATCTTTTGACTTACAGTAAGTGTTTCCTTCATGTGTTGATGCTGCTTGCTGAATTGTCTACCTTCAGATGTGGACTGGGCTGGGACCTTGTGAAGCATCGTCCCAGGAGACCTCCAAAACGTTTAATCACCAATATGGTCGACAGTTTAAAATTAAAATGACTTCCCTGCAGCATCGGTCACCTTTATTGTTCTATGTTTTCTCCACAAGGCACAATGAACTGCAATAAAACCTCTGGAACTTTATTTATGACGCTGTTCCAAGAGAAGCTGGTTATAAAGTGAGCTTCTCCCTTTTTACTGCTTTTCCAATTTTTATTGAAAGTCACAATTAAACTCGGACAAATTCATTTTATAGTCTTTTAAGAGGCCACCATCTTCTGTCTTGCAACAAAAAAGACACAGAGCTGTTAAATGCTCTAATAGTCATTTTGGGCAGAATAATGAAGCAAAACAGTAGAAAATTCTCAGTTTGACCCTTTACATGGTTAATGTTACACACAGAATTTCTGTTTATGCTGCAAGGAAACTGGCTATATCTCACAGGTATGTGTACAATTGCCGTGGCTCCTGTTTGAACTCGGCCTATATTTTTCAACAGGTTTAAAACAATTTAAATATGTAACTTGGTGCTAGTGCATGGCACTGTATACTTACTGTAAGTGAGGCTCACTACTGCTAGATAGTAAATCACATAGGTTTATGTAGCCTGGTGAATGGGAGCTAAATAGTAAGCATCATTCTTGGCAATCATGGCATTCATACTGTTAAATGCTAAAACAATGTTAAAGCTTAAAGCTAGCTTCCATCATTACTTTCTTTATTGGTTATTACATAGCCACCTGCCACTTTTACTAATACATTGATTGACTTTTCTGGCATCCTCCCGTGTATTTGAAGCATATCATTGTGTAATTAGGCAGCAGATTGAGTTCTTTATTTTGTTACTGGTGATATGATACAGCTCACACTGGAAATGTATGTAATGTAGAAAGTAGAGATAGCAGTGGTGCCTTAAGCCAGCGTGATACCACTATTTGCTGGGTGAAATACATACATGACTACTCATTATAGATAGAAAGACAGCCACCAGAGATGGATTTAGGCGCTAGGCAAGATATTTCTCTAGGGCCCATATGTGCATATGCATTTATAGGGATTGCACTCGCCACACAGAATGTTTTGTTTTTGAAATAGAGACTGACGAAAGCTCATTTTCTGTTGTCTCTATTTTGAAAATAGCGCTATTAGAAGATTTTATTCATGAATGTGTAAGTATGCCAAATTCATTTTTAGGCATACTTACCCATTCATTAATTTGGAACCCACTGCTGAAGACCCGTCGCACCCCCGCAGACCCACCGGACAGGTAAGTATTATAGGTGAGTTTTTGGGAGTTTTAGGGATAGCAGTCTATAGGAATTCTTATGGTCAGGCTGCGAGGAAGTGAAGTATTAGGGTCATGCTGCAGGGATGAAATGTTAGGGGCAGGCTGCAGGGAGAGAAGT
>WWET01000424.1:506426-523824 GCA_011038615.1 Limnodynastes dumerilii
ATATATAGAGCCCGGGGACCATAACATTTTTTTACATAAACGTGTTCATTTTAAACTTTTATTTAGAGTTGAACTAGGAAATTCACTTTTCATATGTGATTCTGTTTATACTGGTAACATTTGTCATGGTATATACTGTATTTCCCCAGGGCTGCCATCATGGGGGGCAGCTGGGACAATTGTCCCGGGCCCGGAGCTGATGGGGGCCCACCGAGTAGCAGACTAGTGCACAGGGTAGAACTTCCCTAAGCACCGGCCTGCTATTAATATAGTAATAAAAAAAGAATTTCTGCATATTCTTACTAATGAATGTATTATTTTATATTACTTTGTTATTATATGTGTTGCATTGAAGTGCTCACTATTCATAACTTCTTTTTACTAGTTCATTGGGCTTGTATGCTACATGCTTTCCTAGCAGAGCCATCCAGAGCTACTATTGTGTGTGTGTCTTAGGATCGCACACAGCACAACCAAAATTTGCACCCACATATACATATTGCATATACAGCACACTTACTAAGCGCTGATTTCCATGAGCCTCTGGATCAGCTCCACTATGCTTAACTTTCCATGTATGCTTTTTAAATGCTGCCTATGCTCTGTACTCAGTTTTATCCATCTTACAGGTCTGCTGTTGATTTGTGTTATAGCTTGCAAATAAGCAATAATATTGATTAATAATAGGGCTCAGTTATTGCCATTTATTCTCAATAGCTTCAGTAACAGTAGTCAAAGAGAGCTACATGTGTGATGGTAGACATAATAATTATAATATAACTTACTCTGTTTTACAAATTCTGATATATCAGTTTATTTCAATGTGCTGTCATTCATCCTAATGTTCCCTAATTTATTAAATTATTGTTTGTTTGTTATTGCAGAGCCCATGGACCAGATGCCATGATTCTTATCGATGGGCAGCCTCGACAGACCAAAGGAGAGCTGGGTCTTTCACAGATGCTGAACATTGCCACGCAGATCGCTTCAGGAATGGTCTATCTTGCATCGCAGCACTTTGTGCATCGAGACCTTGCCACTAGAAATTGCTTAGTGGGAGTAAATCTTTTAGTTAAGATTGGAGACTTTGGCATGTCCAGGGATGTCTACAGTACAGACTACTACAGGGTAAGGAACATTTGTATATGTATATGTATATGCTTATGGTCAGAACTATAGTCGTTGCAGGTGGTTTGCTGGCCACTGGGCCTGACAATGAAGTGTCCGCCATTGCTTTTCCATATGAGCACAAATAAGTAAGATATGCAGGCGTATGTGTATGCACTACAGGCGTACAATGCTTTGTGGCTAAAGTGATTATGGGTGTTACACAGTAACAGTGCAGTTGTAGGATCAAGAAGAGTAAACATATTTTGCCTTATGATCTATTTAAAAATATGCAATTGTGGCTGCTTTAAGCATATGGGTTTGCACCTCCTGTAACCTGCTGTAAGAATGCATGATGATGATAATAGTATTGAGGTTGCACTTGCAGACTTTATACACAATCTCTTCTGGCTTTCCTTATAGAGGGATATAGAGGCAGCACTTACAGAATCAACCTGATCCTGAGTTCTCAGCAGATGTGGAGGCCACAAATCAAATCTCTAAAAAAAAAAACGTTGATTAAATCTGTTAACTAATGTCGAACTAAAATTAATGGCAATCCACTGCTTTATCAGGCTTCAATGAACCTTTGTAATATAAAAAAAAGTGTAGGGTTGTGTTTACATTAAAAATGGTCATTTAATAAATAAAAATAAAGTCCGTTTTACACTTATAACAGCTCTGAGCAGGTGTAAAATCTAGGTAAAGTAGAATGGACTTCGACAATCTAATTTGCGTTCACAGGAGCACTAAACCGCACCCTTTTTAATATAAATTTAGTGGACTTCCTGTTGCGTTAGCACAGAGCACATGGTTTCAGGCTTCAATGAATTTTCGTAATATATAAAAAATATGTAGGGTTGTGTTTACATTTAAAATGGTCATTTAATAAATAAAAATATAGTCCGTTTTACACTTATAACAGCTCTGAGCAGGTGTAAAATTTAGGTAAAGTAGAATGGACTTCGACAATCTAATTTGCGTTCACAGGAGCACTAAACCGCACCCTTTTTAATATAAATTTAGTGGACTTCCTGTTGCGTTAGCACAGAGCACATGGTTGTGAACACAGGTGGATGGGCAGCAGGGCGCCTTTCTGAGCTTACTCCAGTTCTGCAAATGGACAGTGCTACCATATGGAAAACAGCTAAGAATAAGGAATATAGGGCTCTATTTACTTACCTGCCTCGCTCCCTGTGAATGAAGCTACATCAGGTTCACTTATCTTCACAGCGAGCCTGGCAGCTTCCTTTACATTATTTACAAATACTTACCCCTCCTGCGAGGTCCCGCGATGATCTGCCGGGTCCTCGCAGTACTTCTCATTCATGCGATGCATGATTGAAGTACTGCACATGCGCAGTAACTCTATTTCAGAACTTTAAACATTTCAAGTCCTGACATGAGAAACATTGCGCAAGCGCAGTGTATTCATGCCAGGACCGGACAGCTGCAGCCCAACGGGTCGCCCAGACAGGTGATTTTCTAAAATATTTACTTATTTTTTTCTATTTATTTTTTTTATTGCTTTTTTTTTTTACTTATTAAACAAAATTTTTTTTTTTTTTACTCGGGCAATATTCTTATGTATTCCAGCAGTTTCCCCATACATACCCCCTTTTCCTCCTCCTAATAACAGCTTTTAGGGGGAGGAAAAGAGGGGTATATGGGTACATCGCCAGAATACTTACCACTGACGCCAGCCTGAGCACTATCGCATTACAATGATTTATGATTTGTAAATAGACCCCTTAGTATCTAATATCATCAGAAGAAATCCATGAGGAAAATGACAAGGCATGTCCCAAAGATAAAATATGCAGTTAGATAATCCTCAGACACACTTGCATCAATCTTGTGAATGCAACAATATATACATACACATACTTGTCTGTGGAATATTACTGGCACATGTTCCTTTCTTATAATAATAATGTAAAACACAACAATATTCCGTTGAGTGAATTTCCTGTTTCTGCGTCACTTGTTTTCGCAAATTATTTTTTTTTTTTTTTTTTTAAATCAGGGCACATTGTCTTCATGTTCCATTCTTGATTTCTACAGTATGGCATGCGAGACTTGCTGTTAATCTAAAAGCATACACAAATAATGTTTTTATCTACAATAATGCAGTGTATCATGAAGGATAAAATGTTTCTGAAGTTCTATTATGGATTGAAGAAACATTTTTAGAGGAACATATTGAGGACATTATAAGAGCTAATCACCTGCTGTACAATTTTAATGGTTAAGAATGAATGTATCTAACAACTGTTGGACAATCCATTACTTTTGAGTCTTTCAACACTAAGAATAGCTTCATAACTAGGAGGCACACAGGGCTCAAAAGAAAGTGCTATATTGCTACATCATTAATTTTTACCCAGATAGATTATAATTGACTATATTTAATGAGTCACAGTTGCAGAAAAGCCACTTGAAATCTTTGGTTTCCAAAATTGACAACCAGCACACACTGCCTTTATTTTTCTATGTTAAAGACACATGTCACCATATTTAAGGCTTACTAACTTCATAAGCTGATGGTATTCCTCTCTATAGACATTGCATGGCTGTCATATACAGAATGAAGAACGAGATTCAGAAGTTTAGCATGTCCCTCCTGCCATGGTAACTAGCTTTAGTGCTTAAAAGCAAAGCACAGTTGACCTAAAATTGTGGTGGAATAAAATAACTGTCTACCCTGATATTATGGCAACTAGTATCAGTCTTTTGCCTGCCTGAACTAGTGACACCATAGAGGGAAAACCCACAGTGTAGGGGTCAACACACAAAATACACAAACAGCATAAGGCCAAAATGTACTCTCTGCTCTCCCCAGTCTGTACATTACACGGTATTACAAGCCCTCGTGCTGAGGAAGCAGTGGGAATGGGGCATGGGGTAATAGTTTAAAAAAGTGAGGCAAAGCCTTGACACCTTTAGTGGCTTCCAGGGCATGCTGGCTTATGCATAATTCCAATTAGAACATGTTATTAAATCCTGGATGTGCTCTCACCTGTAGATAATCAATGTCATTTTACGTTTAGATGTATTAGACCCTTAAAGGATACTCAAAAAGTACAGGATTTGCACCTACCTTGTATACATATAAAATAAAACATCAAAACACATTTTAGATGAAATTGTAAAATTCAGTTGATGAATATCTCAGGGACCCATATCATCGCTACTGTACAGAAGCAAATATCATTGATGTCTATTAGAAAGTACAACACGTTTCAAGTAAGTGCCACACATGGCATTAAAGAATGTATGAGATGTATAGCAGGTTATTTATATACTAGATGCACAGCATGATTGCTGTTATAATCAAACTGTCACAATTCAGACTTTATAAAATCTGTCTCTAACTTTCACTTTAAAGTACAATTCCCACCAGTGCTGAATGTCATTTACCTGTACGTGATATTCCCATCCTATGTTTTATTGGTCAACACTGATGTCAACAACTTCCTTCTATTATGTCACATACATCATTTTTTACATGTAAAATATGGGAGGTACTGTTATCCAAGTTGATTTATTTAAGTTGTCTCTCACTGCCAGCCTGGGGGAGCAACAGTGCTAAGCTGTCAGCTGCAGTTGTTTATAGATAACTGTTTCTATTCAACTTGGCAGAATCTTGCAGCTTAATACTTTGTAGGCCCTATATCTGTTCAGAACAGTTGCCCATCCTTACATGTGCAGTTTGGTTGCTGTTCTCTACATGCATTGAATAAAGGAAGGAGTTCAAGTTGCCTCCAAGTGTGGTTGGCCGGTATGGTGGTCTTTATTTCGAAAGACCAATGTACTGCAGCTGAATGCAGCCTGTCAGCAATTGCCGGCAGTCTGCATTTTAGAAAATGGTGGTTATTCAACTCCTAAAGTCGCATCGAGTCTTATATCCAAAAGGTAAGTGTTTAACCTAACCCTACCCTTCCTTTCCTGCAACCTGACCGTAATCTTCCCCTTCTTCAGTCATAACCCTAACACTCCATGCCCCACATCCTAACCCTAATCCTTCATGCCCGCAGCCTAACACTCCAAGTCCTGTAGCTGAACCTTAATCTTCCCCTTAGGCCCTAACCCTTACCTTTTATCCACAACAAAGTCAAACCCTAATCTACCCGTCACAACCACCGCAGTTTCTTGCTATTGGAAATGGGGAAATATTTAAAATAAAAGTTCCTGTTCCCTATAGCAAATTTGTATTTTCAGCCTCTTTCTTACAATGCTATAGCAGCCATTCAGCTGTATCATGTGCAAAATGCAGCCGCATCTGCATCCCATTGCCCCCCTAATCCAGATTTCTGCTAGCACCCTTGCCCACACACGTTTTCTATACCCAGCTAAATACCACTCCAATATAGCGTAATGATAACTGACAATTGTATGTCATGTTTTACTGAAAACAAGGGAAACATTTGCTTGTAATGGTTTTTACAACATTTCAAACTGCATCATAGCTTTGACATTAAGAGCCATTACATTAAACTAGAAAGCATTAAAAAGTCTTAAAAAGCAGCAAACAGAATTGCACCGGTTCTGGCACCTTATAAATACCTAGCTACATCATGCTTTGTGAGTTAGAAGAAACCATATGGAGCTAGCTGAGATCTCTCAGGTCTCATCTATTTTATAAGTGCATATGTTAAAAAAAAATCACCTCCCATATGTTTGAGAAAGTGTAGTAGAACATTCAATTATTTGGTAATTAAAAGGATGACTGTCCTTTCTATCACAGTCCCTACTGTGTGATCCTGAAGGGACATTCGAAAAAGTGCCCTGTACCGGATTGTTAATGCTTCAGAACTGAAGTAGCAGCAGTAGTCCCATTGGACTAATGAAACTTGACTCAGCCAAATGATTTCACATTGAGTTTCATCCTTCTTTTTGTATATTCCCCTAGAGAACCCTTTATCATTTTCTCAGCACAGTCAACTCACTATTATACTACAGAACTGGGACCACACGGAAAACTTTGTTCTATAAAACATTTTGTCTCCTGGGTGCCACCTGACGTATTTTCCTCTAAATAGTGCTAATTGTTTCCAGCAGATTTTTAGATTACGTCCAAATGATTTTCTTTCTCCCTCATTGCACTTTGGAAGTAAAATGTACAATGTTAGGCAGTTCCTTTTCAGGCTCTCCAGACTCCAGAGTTCGACTTTTAAGGAGAACATCAATTATGTGGGCAGAGATTCCAAGCTATCAATACCTGCTCAGTATTATCACTAAGGGCATGAAGGTCAAATGGCTAGATTTCTTTTTTAAAGGTGTAATACATCTTTATTGATTTTATAGTAAAAACTTATTTTTAGTTGCTTTCTGGAAATAATGAGCCATTTATTACAGATTACACTTTTTTATTCTGACATTAAGCACACACTGGGAAGTTTTTTGTTGAATAACTTTAATATTAAACTGCAAAGTTATCCTGCATACAGGCATAATACATATTGCATATAATACCAACATACAGTAAGAACAACAAAGAAAAGCTAGAGCATTCCATGTACAACAGAGCACACCACTATATCTTAGAGTGACACAGAAACATATTTAGGAATGAGTCCCCCTGCAGTCTGTACATTAAGAGCTAGATTTACTAAGGTTTTACTAAGGATTTTTCAATCCCCGCATTTACTAAAGGAAAATCGCAATAAACTCACCCAAAATGCTGAGTCTTCTCAATCGCTGTTTTTACATCCATCATGGTGATTTAGAAAAGGCAGAGCATATATTGTGTTTACTATACAGCGATTTGTAAAACCTCTGCAAAGTCGCCAAAAACTCGGGCAACAAAAAAGACGTTGGTGTCAGTGTCGATTTAATTCAAATCAATACCCACTTTGAAAAAAAAACCCACCTTAAAACTGTAAAAAAAAAAAATCTTTAAAATAATAAACATATCTAAAAATGCTTTTAACATAAAAAAAATTTGTGACATTTAAAAAATGTGGTCCATTTCTAAAATATAAATAATGTTCCTCATTTTTATTGCGTAAATAATGTTTCCCGTTCCTATTATGTAAATAATATTCCCCGTTCCGATTATGTATATAATGTACCCCATAAACAATAATATTGTCCACCAATGGTTATAATTTTTACTGTTTTGCTACTTATGATATACACAATAATAATAAATAATAATTATACTCACAGTTCTTTTGCTCCTCCAGGCTGCATCTCACGAGATGCTGCATCTTCGTCTGTGTCCCTTTGGCTAATAATTCCTGTCATTAATGGTCCCCTATTTATACCCTCTGACAGGACAGTTCCCAGTGGCTATATGCAGTAGTATGCTAATGGTTAATAACATGCCCCAGAAGGGATTTTTAAAATTTATTTTAAAGCCCTTTTTAGATATTTCTAAAATATAAATAATATTCCTCATTTTTATTGCGTAAATAATGTTTCCCGTTCCTATTATGTAAATAATATTCCCCGTTCCGATTATGTATATAATGTACCCCATTTCCATTGAATAAAAAATATGCCCCATTTCCATTGTATAAAAAAGCCATGTTTACAAAATAAACAATAATATTGTCCACCAATGGTTATAATTTTTACTGTTTTGCCACTTATGATATACACAATAATAATAAATAATAATTATACTCACAGTTCTTTTGCTCCTCCAGGCTGCATCTCACGAGATGCTGCATCTTCGTCTGTGTCCCTTTGGCTAATAATTCCTGTCATTAATGGTCCCCTATTTATACCCTCTGACAGGACAGTTCCCAGTGGCTATATGCAGTAGTATGCTAATGGTTAATAACATGCCCCAGAAGGGATTTTTAAAATTTATTTTAAAGCCCTTTTTAGATATTTATTTAAATATTTAAGATTCTTTTTAAGCTAAGGGGCATGGTGTGCGGCAATTTTTAAAGATAATTTGCTGCAAAAACAAGCTTATTTGCGTGAATTAACCCTTCAAAAAAGCGACACACATTGCTTTCGATAATAAATCACCTACACAAAACAACCCTTAGTAAATCTGGCGATTTGGAATTCCAAATCACGGGAAAATCAGGGGGAGGGAGGGATTGGCTGGCGATTTATAATTGCACCAAAAATGCCCCTTAGTAAATCTATCCCCAAATCTGAATGTGTCCCAACACTGTATTTGTAAATATATGATTAATAAATTAATGTTAATGAGCAGTGATAAAAATAATAATATGTTATGAGATGGGTGGAGGGGAGTTACTTTTTTTTTTTGTTACTTTAATTTTACTACCTTAAAGAACACAATAAAGAGTAACATTTTTTTTTTCTGAAGCCAGCACATACTAGCAAATACCTTTCAAATACATGAATGAAGTAGAGGGTTTTATCTTTTGTAACTTGAACAAGACACATCTGCTGGGATCTGATGTAACATTAGTAAGACCAGTATGAATGGCACAGGGCACCCGGCAGCTTGCCAGTCTTCTGTGCTGTTCCACTTTCCGCACATGCCCAGTAGTGAATTATAAAATATGCCAACTCCAGTAAAGGATGCACTGTTATGTCCAGCACTGGCACAGAAATATAAACTAAAGTGTAATACATTTTCTTCTATAAGGCAACAGAAATTAACAATAGCGTCCTTTAGTATGTTTTTTTGCATTATCTATATTACTTTATATTAAATTCTGATTTAAAAGTTGTGATGCTTCAAAATGATAGTGAATATGATTTGTGTATATGAATGTCAGTCATGTTTATGCATAAAATTTGGAATAGGGCTTAAAGTTATATGTAGAACTGGACTCATGTAACACAGAATTCATTTATCTGGTGTGATAATTTGCACTGCTTCACAGCGTAGCATTCAACCCAATCAGCCGGATGTCCTTTGAATCTTACACATATGCTGTCTGCAACTGTGCCTGGCAAAAAAATGATTTGCTTGCCCTTTGGAAAATGAAATTCTTTTTTGAGAAGGAGCATGGGAGTGTTTGATTTATGCAGCCTTATGATAATTAAAATAGCACTAACCATTTTCCCTTGATTGAAAGTGTAGAAATAATGATCTCTAACATACCGCCTTCAGAGTTCCATAAAGAATGGAATATCGTGAGATCCACTGGTCCAATCAAAGTGCATGTCAGTGTGCAGCCATTCACTAAAAAGGAGCAGCTGTCACTTTTGCAGCCGTTTACATGGCTCATGGACATACAGCATGGAACACAAAGCGATACACACAATGCTGCTCTTTAATGATAGCACAAACAAACCAGTGCTTATCAGTGTAGAATAATCATTTAGATTGTGTTGTGTATTTCCTTTGTAAGATCATTCACGGTATTATATTTACAAAAGATGTTTCCTTACTTTCAGATGTCACATCTATAAATGTTTATTCATATCTACAATTATATTTGTCCTTGCTAATTGGTGCATTCAATGTACCATGTAGCAAATGATTATGTACCCGATGTCATAGAGTATACACTAAAATGATCCCCACTGGATCGTTCTTAATTTGCTCCCATAATGCTTTAAAGATCATTCATTTAGTATATGATTCCGCCTGCACTGCCACAAAAGGCAGACAAAAGGATACCTGACATCTCTGGATACAGTTTGCGATGATCAAAAAAACCCAAATGATATCATTCTATTGATGATCACAAAAATCAAATCAATTCGATGCTGTTTTAGATGATTCTGCAGCATCATTGGACAGTACACATAGGTAAGATATCTGCTGAAACTGTTGTGTGATTGTGTAATCCCAGTGTGTACCAGCTTAACGCATACTAGACAGTATCACAGTGACAATAATGTTAGAAGTATTTGTAGAAGATAC
The DNA here is from genome assembly GCA_011038615.1 of Limnodynastes dumerilii. Lineage (NCBI taxonomy): Eukaryota > Metazoa > Chordata > Amphibia > Anura > Limnodynastidae > Limnodynastes > Limnodynastes dumerilii. The sequence continues at coordinate 516,343 of WWET01000424.1, forward strand.
TGTATCTTATCTTATCTTATCTTATTTTATCATTACTGCTTCCAGGGGGGGATGGGAAGCTCAGGAAATGGTGTAAGTAATAGGCGCAAGTTATTTTTATATGAAAATGTGAAAACACTGATGTACATATTTTAATATAGAGATATATATATATTTTATTATTTTTATTCTGTACATGAAATAACGACTCAAATATTTTTTTTTTTACATTTTTTGGCATTTATGTAACTGATTAAATGGGTTTTTAAATGCTGCAAATGCAAACATTTGCTGGGATAAGAGGTCCTTATGTCCCTGTCAGAGTTATGCTGAAGTTTCTCAGCTCAAATTTAATTTACACATTAAACATGAACTTACATACTACATAGCTTTATGTGCAAAAGCAAAGTATTCTCTGTGCATGCCAAATAATGAGAATTTGTTTGTACCCGTCACATTGTTACATGGTTTTGCTCAGGTCTACACTTGCACCTTGTAATGATAGGGCATATTGTACTAAATGTAACTTAGTCACACAGCACAAGTTTGCAGGTAAATATTCTCCACTATGATGCAAGCGTCTCGCTAGTCTTGTATTGTTGCTGAAGCTTGTAGCATTGAAAAGTTAAATACATCATGTTAAAAAAAGACTTTAATCCTTCCCCACATTCCTAAGCAGTCCTAGTGCAGATCCTCAAAATGGGGAGACAAACAGTGATGGATCCCCCTAATGTCAATGTTACTTGCATTATTCTTTAGCTGCCAGCCTGGTGGCATGGGTGTTATATGCTTTGCAATATTATTTCTGCTATTTGCCCAATGATTCCCCTGGTTCTTTTATAGATATGGATGTGCTTTGCTTTGCTTTCCACATTTCTTATATTGCTAAAGCTATGGTTTCTCAGTCTTTTATTGTATACTAAATAACACTTTGTATTACCATGTAGCGCTTAGTTACTATTTTACATTTTATTATTTTGCCAGTGGATTTTTTATTGTCCTAACTTTTGCTTTGGATTTTCCTATCATTCTGCTATCAGTGCCACTCATTTATACTAGGAACATAAGAGTCATTCATTAAATTAACCTTTACCTTTATTAGCGTAATTACTGTACAGAATATCAGAAGTGTAGCCATAAAATAAAATAACTATAGCTATTAAACTTTCTATGCTGATGCTTCAGCAAGTACAGACCTCGTCACAGCTCCCCTCCATACCATCCCAATATAAACATGTGAACAAGCATGAGTGTCTTGAATTACAATAAATGGACCAGATTCAGACCACCGCATGTTTTCCGTGCGTGCGGGGGTCTGTAAGTACGCAAGAGAGAGGGGAGTGCACACCCCTTGTCAATCCCCTCTCTCATGCAGGCTCTATGGCAGCCTACGCTGTCATAAGCCTGCATGAAGTGTATCATGCGGATCAGCGGTCCGTACGACTGCTGATCCACTGTAGTGTGGGAGCCCACTCCCACAATGTACATTAACCATGCTTCCACCCGCCCGCTATTGCGGACGGAGGGGAATCACAGCCCATTTCTTCAAAAATTATATAAATTATGCTAGGGTTACTATAGTAACCCTAGCGTAACATCTGGAGAGCGCACACACCCTCCAGTGAAGTTAGGTCACTTACGCACCTTGCGTGCGTAAGTGACCTCACGTTATTAAATCTGAATCCAGGCCAATGTTATCAAATCAATTGATCAAGTCATTTATTGATTACACTTAATATTAATCGTATGATATGAGAAGAACAACTTGTGACAAAAACAGAGACAAGCAAGTACCTCAATATCACCAGATCTGGAAACCAAATAACACATTTATATAAACCAAAACTGATTCCACAAACCACCCACATGGCCAAATACCCAGGCTGGATTATAAGGAGGATATTGTGCTAAAGGCCTAGGGTGACTTTTTCAAGGTCGACTTTAAGTGTATCATTACACCAATTGCAGTCCCTACTAGGATCCCTCAATTTTACCTGTTGTATCATCGCTATGGCCAAGCCTTAACTCTCCATCCACCCCCCTTTTTGATTATATTAATGAGAGTGGGGACTGTAATTAGTGCTGGGCACTCTGGGGAACTTCCACCACCTTCCTGGCTGGACAGATGCTGCCACAGAGAGAATGTTTTCTTCCCCACGTGCACAACACATTATTGAAAGCATAGCATTGGTCTTTTGCTGACAATGCAGGTTATGGGAGTCTCTGAAAGGCAGCAGAGGCCCCATTTTCTTACCTGGTTGCTTGACATCTAGCAATACATTGACAAGCTTAAACGCTAAGTTCAGGCTCCTAATTCCATCCCCACACTAGAGGCCTGGAGGGCACCTAACTAATGCCTAAGATATATACAGATAGCACAGCATGTCAAAGGCTTTCTCCGGGCGTGTCACCAGGTGGCACACAAAGTTATACATACAGTACAGCCAGTTACCATACGAATTGTATTGATCCTCATATGTGCTTCCGTTAGAGCCCATCTGGTACTCTCTCTGGGCTGAATCCAGACTTAAGAAAGTGCTTGAAATTAGTTACTCTTGGGCTTAACCATGTTGGTTGCAGGGGGGAGTCAAGTTAATTGTATTCTTTGTATGCAAAGATATATCTTTGAATTGCTTACTGCACACAGATACTGACCAGCTGTTATTTAGACCTGGGAGATTGACACTGTTATTTAGACCTGGGATAAGAAACATCACCTCTCAACTCTAATACGGTTTGCAACAGATGAAATATGACTTCCCCGCAATCAACATGGTTTAGCCCACGAGTAACTAATTTCTAGCACTTACTTAAGTCTGGATCCAGACCTGTGAGCATGAGAACATCCACATACTGCCTCTTAACCATGTCCCACATGTAGGCACTCACACCCCTGCTGTGGATTAGTAATAGAATGTCAGAAACTAAGAACAGATGAGACTAGAGAAGAGAGTTGGAAAACAGAAAACACTAAATAAAATAACTTAGCAAGAATAGGCCTTAAAACAACCCTTATTTTCCCTTAGCTTTCCATTCTATGCATTAGTCAACTGGAATAATCATTAAATTCTAAAGGTAGTGCATTTGTATGGTTTACTAGTGTATAGTGTAATGTGCATAGTAATTTGTAGTCAAATAGAACATTTGTAGATTTTTCTTTTTGTTGCTGCATACATGGGACACACCTCAGCAAAGTCTTGTGGAACAGCTTGTAGAGGAAGTTTAAATTGTGAAAACAGAATTGTGAGTTGACAGATGAAGTTTCCTTACTAAACTTGTGTTTATTTCACAATATTAAAGTGTATTACTGGTACTGGTACAGGGGCTTTGGAACATATAGAAATGAGTATACCACCTTAGTCAATGCAAAATGCATGATCGTTAGCTAGTTCATTTTTGTTAGCAATCTCTGGATCCTGTCCTGAGGGTCTAGGAAAAGCCATTTAGAGATTTATCTGGTGTTACCATTTTATAAACAAAAAAGAATCCACAGAGATATGTTTTTTCCCCAGTACAATAAGCCATCTGAATCACATGCATGGCTATTTTATATAAATGTACTACTATGTTATTTCTGCATAATTAACCAGCATGAACTATTTAGTCATATATATATGTTCAGATATTACTTATGATCCCATTTCAATAAGTAAATTGATATTGCCCTCTCCAGTGCTCTTTCAACATTTATTTAAACTAGAACATAGCATTAAGAATCAAATCGTTTTCAAGGGTCCAAAGGCATTGTTGGAATATAATCAGATTTCATTTCAATCTAGTTTTGGAATCCAAGCTACAGAGCATTGCTATGCATGTAACATTGTCATGTTTGTGTTCTATAATTTAAGATATGCATGATTCATGATGTGTGAAGATACAATAGTGGCATCAAAAAGATCTTTACGCTGTCTCTGTGTAGGTGTATGACTTTTCTGTTTTTTATTGTCTTATTACATGAACCTAATTTATCTTTTGTTTTCTGTGTTTGTATTATTATTTTATGTTTAGTTACAAGATAAGAAATAGAAAATTAGATTTTTCCAAATACCGTATGGCAGCTATCAAACAAGGTGGCAGGAAAAAAACATAAACATAAAGAACAGAAATTCTTGTAACTGTCTGTTTAATCACATTTTTATTGTTACGTTAACAAGTAATTAGTATATTGCTTCTCTTTGATTACAGACTTTGATTAAAAAAACATAAAATGCAGCTTGCAATTTTGTAAACAGAGACAAGAATATGTGAGAATAGATAATATTTTGATGCTCAAGATGTATATATGAACAGTGTCCTATTGTATGTAGTAATGTAAAAGATTACCGTTCTGCTTTTTATCTTATAATCTTTCTAAAACGATTCTCTGACGTTTAAAATTCCACAGAGGGAACAACAAAATTAGAGCAAGGCCTCATTGTTTTAGTGCTTAATTTTAGAGCAGTGAAGACTAATTTTGTTATATTCCTTTCATATCTGGGTATTAGCAAATCTCAAGTATTTAATTAGCCGCACTATGCAAACATCTAGCACATTAAATAAACAAGCTCTTGAATCTTTGCCTTTGCTTAAACAGGCAAATAACACAGAACATGTGGTGTCTGGCCCATTATTGTATTCTATTATTTTAACTCTCGTCTAACGAAGACGCAACAACCACAAAGCTTATATTACCAGCAATATATAAATTAGTGTTTAGCATTGGTGTAATTTACACTATGGACCTATACCACTTATGTAAACACATGAGCCTAATTGCAAACCTCAAATTTTCAATTAATTTAAGTGTCTTGAATTCATGTATAAAGAAGAGAATATAATTAAAGCCCCATGCTTCAAATAATAGTTGCTTTTATTTTATATGTACAATATAATTATAAAAATATACAGTATAAAAAAGAAGAAAGAAAGCATAGAACAGCATTAGCTGGGCTTAAATTAGTATACTGTTTAATTATTTTAATTATTTATTTTATTATTTTATTAAGTAAAGGAAAAACATGAGGATCATGATTAAGAATGTCATTTTAAGTAATGAGTGCAAATTAGCCAGGCTTTTGATACCCTTAAGATGGCCATACACTAGAACGATTATTGAAAATCGCATGAAATCCCCGATAATCCTAACGATTTTTCGTGTAGAGTCCTATAGACAATATCTGCACCATACACTAGATGATTTTCCGCCTAAAATCGTACGATAGTAAGAAAAACCTCCGATTTTCCATCTCCTTTTATCGTCCTCCAAATATCGGTTTTGACCATACACGTTGAGATATTTAATTTTTAATGGCCGATTTTGCCATTTTTCGTCCTAACGTCACCACCTATTTATCGTCGATGATGTAACGATTATCGTATGCACTATGCGATTTTACATTTTATCTTTCGCTTTGGCACGATTTAAATCAAACATGTCAAACGATCCAATAATCGTTCAAAACAGCTTTTTGGATGATTATTGGATGATCGGACAAAAAATCGTTACCATTCACTGAAACGATAATTTGAACGATAACACAATGATTGCAAAATTGGAACGATAATCGTTCTAGTGTATGGCCAGCTTTACATATATATTTTTTTATTTAAATCCATGACCAATGCTTTTCTTCCTTGGTATCGGCATCTAATTCCCCATTTCCATAGCCCAATAAATTATATATATTATGAAATTACTCAAAATGGCCATAGGTGGCAATGATTGGATCATATGTACAGGGTACATATTGTACCTGTACATTGCATCGGACATGCGTAATAGCCTTTTCATGTGAGCGTCAGACCATTTGTATACATCAAGTACACCAGAGATTTGGTAAATTGGGTCAATTTGGCTAAAGGAGTCACGATTTATCATTTCTCAACTAATGTGAGTGTGTAGCTATGCCCATACTCAACTAATGTGAGTGTGTAGTTATACCCATACTCAACTAATGTGAGTGTGTAGTAATGCCCATACTCAACTAATGTGAGTGTGTAGTTATGCCCATACTATATCTATTTTCAAGCTTGGAAGACTTTTCACCATCAAAAGTATTTTTAAATTTAATTTTGTTTGACATTTATGCATAGTGTGGCTATTTTTAAACAGTAGATTATAGGAGGCTGGATGGAACCTATAAGGAAGGGGAATTGTTATTTGGGGCTGAATGTTGGAAAATATGACCAAAACTCAAAACAGTGTTTGTTTCTGGCTCCTTATCAAGAGTAGCCAGACATCCACAAGTTAGTTAACTCCACTTAATGTATTCATTAGAAGATAAAAAAAACATGAGTTTTACAATGATGGAGCAATAAAGAAAAAAAGGTAGCAAATTCCACTGGGGACTTATTTTCAAAATATTATTTTTAGAAATATCTTAAGTTGATTTTCTAAGTGGTTTATTTGTAAATGATCCTATAATGGTACTGTACTGTTTGTTGCATGAACTGAAGGCTTATGAAATAGTTGTTCCTCTTGTCTATCTTGAGAAAAGTAGGTGTGTCGGTGTATGATTTAGTATACTGTTGTTCTCAGGAATATGAAACAATACAATATGTTTATAGAAAGAGATACATTACTTGTTTGTCATTATGTGGGTTACTGTGTTCTACATTGTGAAGGGAAAATGCAGTTACTCAAATCAGGGGTTATACTCACTATAGGTTATACTTATAGACATCGTGGAAAATCTTAACACTGATCACTATGCAAAGAACTTAGTGTATGCTACAACTTAACTTTATGTAATGCTTTGAATGACTAATGTCAGACATGGTGTTTGATTGTTGTCATTTATGTCTAGGTGGGAGGCCATACAATGCTGCCAATTCGTTGGATGCCTCCAGAGAGCATAATGTACAGGAAGTTTACAACAGAGAGTGATGTGTGGAGTTTTGCCGTCATTCTTTGGGAGATATTTACTTATGGAAAACAACCATGGTTTCAGCTCTCAAACACAGAGGTAAGACTTGCACTGTGCAGCAAAAGACAACGTGATTTTTCTCTTGCTAAATATTCTTCTTACCAGGTAAGTATATGCAGATCAGTTACTCTAACCCACTTTAGAATTTGGTTAAAGAGATTAAGAATACATTTAATTCATGGTAAGCCATTATGCCATTTATTTATAAAAATTCAGATTTTTGTGAGTTGGAGCATATTAACTCAAGTAAATTGCACCAATTTAAAACAGCTTAAATTTTATGTGCAGTCAAAAAAATGCATGCAAATTACAATTTTACAAATTAGCTATTTAAATATAAAAGTTTATTGTCTATAAACTTTGCCAAAATATACTTTTATAGTAGTACTAAATCATGTATTTGTAAGTTGATATTTTTTCTAAATGATTAATATAGAGATATATAGTACAAGATCCACAGTTCTTATCTCGATGCTGAATCCTCGCTGGATCCAGACTTCCTACACATTAAGAAGGTCCCACATACGTAATTTGAATATCATTACAGTCCTTCCAATTAATTCTAAATGTGGTGCAATGTAAAAAAAATAAAAAAATA
>WWET01000424.1:528174-551491 GCA_011038615.1 Limnodynastes dumerilii
ACTTTAAGTTCTTATTTTAAGAAGATTCTTAAGTATGAATCAGGTCCATAATTATTATTATTATTATTATTATTATTATTATTATTATATAAAATATTGACATCCAATATTTTTTTTTCCAGGTCATTGAGTGCATCACCCAAGGACGTGTCCTAGAAAGACCAAGAATGGCTCCAAAAGAAGTCTATGACATTATGCTGGGATGCTGGCAAAGGGAGCCACAGCTGAGGTTAAACATCAAAGAAATCTACAAGATTCTTCAAGCCCTGGGAAAGGCTTCTCCAATTTATTTGGACATCCTGGGCTAAAGGAGACCATTTCTAAATTGTTCTTTCCCATCTCCTTCCCTTTTCCTGCTTTTTCCAGAAAAAGTCTTCATATGGAAAAAAAACAAAAAAAAAACAAAAAACAAACAAACAAAAAAAACTTAAGTGCCTGCAACATATAACAACACAGAAGGAAGCCTGTAATAGCAGATACGTTTTTCTATATCTTCCACCTATACAACCAGTGAGGAAGACTCTGCTGTTACTGGTTTAGTGAAGAATAAATTGATTACATTTGGGATCTTATCTCTACTTACTACCATTGGATACACGGCAGTCCTTTTGCACCTGTTCTACCAGTGTGCAATACTCAACTACATGCATAAAGACAATCCTGTTCTGAACCTCCACAATGGCATCAAGCCTTAAAATGATGCCATGGTGAATGGAGCATTTAATCTTTGTTGAGTTCACAATGATGGGTTGCAGCAACCAAATGCATTGTCTCACTGAGATGGGTACAGAAGTTTCATGACCCGCATGTATATTAAAATAAAAACCAGAAACGAACAGCAAACTGGGGTGAGAAAGGAAGAGCAATTCAGCCATTTTTTTGTGGAAGTTGTATATTTACCTACTACTTCTAAATTTATGAACAATTTTTATAATTTGTTAAGTCCTGCCTGTATAGAATTTCTGATTTCTGAAAAAAGTATTTGGTACCTACGGGTAAAACAGTATTCATTTAAAAAAAAAATTAGATCAATTAAATATTTATTTTATTTTCTTTTTTAAATAATTTTTGTTTTTACATCATAATAGGATTTTTGATTAGTGTTAAGATGAAACAACAGACACTGCAATTTTATATTTTAAATGTCATTTTGACTACCAAGTACCTTTAACAGTATTACAATTATCAAGAACACCCTTTAACAAAAATACGCAAATATATACGAATGCCAATTAGGAAAAATGTCTAGCAGGGGATGCATAGTTTTTGTTATTGTCCTTCCTACTTGTGGTGTTTTTGGATGTCTTTGTTTCATTGTAGTGTGTCTCAGGTCTGAATTACCGTAAATAGGGAAGTCTGATTTCAGGGATACATGTTAAATTCACAATTATATAAGTATCCTGATATTATGAGGACAAATTTATTTTCATAAATGAAACAAACTAGAGAAATAAAATGAAATGTCTTTATTATTATTATTATTATTATTATTTATATAAGCATAGAGGAGGACATTTTAATGAGGGATATAGTCATTCAGTCATTATACCATTTCCAGATTATTTCCTATAGGAATCCAATCATCGTAAAATTCAGACATTTATTTGCATTACTGTTACATAACATTTACATAGCTAAGTACTTAAAAATATACTATTGAAATGCAGTCATCACTAAATTATTGTAATTGTGGCCTTTTTCTCTTTGTTTTAAGTGTGGTGTGTGTATAGCTTTTTTTTATTCCTCAGTACAATATATGTGATTTATTTAATCCATTGAATTATTCAGAAACTAGAATGGAGAACAGACTGAACTTTGAGAAGCTGCTTGAATCATTCAGAAACATTTCAAATACATCTCACCATAACCAGGCCAAAAAAAAAAAAAATGGAGGGAAGCTTTGGCCTTTTAAGCTGCAGTGAAATGTCATATTAGAAGATGGGAAAGATGGTTGAGGAATACCATGTGTTAAAATCTTTCTTAAAAGAATTGACAACAGCATGGGTCAGATTAACAGCGTACCAACTACTGGTATAAAATATGGATGTACAAAACAAAAAACATGTCACGACTGTTCATGTGTGCACAGCAATCATTGGAATCAAGTGGATGTTTGTTTATAATGTCTTTATGCCTAGTACCCAAGAATGATCTATTATATTGATTCCCTGTACAACATTGGCACTGATGGCACGGATACAATGTCTTTGATTTAAGGAAAAGTGGAGAAAAAAAAGTCAGTATTCTCTTATTTAATTGTTTTCATCATCCACGTGAGACATTGTGAGGACACCAGACATGCTGGATAGAAAGTTGTAAAAAGACACAATGGACTAAATACTGAAAAATATAAAGGGACACTTGCAACACGTATATTGTGCATATACTGCAAAAAGCTGATGATTCTGTGGGACAACAATAAGAAAGTCATTAAAAAGAAGTCAAGAAAAATGTTTGTTATCCTTTCTTTGAAAAAAAAAAGCAGCCATAGAGAAAACTAGAAGAGAACTAACATTCATTTAAAGCACTGAGGGAGAAGGGTCAACTAATCCCAACATGAAGATTCCAAACAAAGGACAAATGGTCTGTTCTGTAAACATTTGGTTGATTAAATAATTACAGTGTAATTTTACAAAAGTAAACAAAAGAAAGGAATTCATTCAGCATGGTTTCTGATAAAGAAGTAGATATAGGTCTTCAAATACCAGTTACATTTTCATTACCTGGAATATTCCTTTTTTATATATGTGTTTTTACATTCATGTTTTTTTTTTTTTTTTTTTGCCAATTCTTCATTCGTTTGCTTATTATAGTCCGTTTTAAGGTTTTCTTTCTTTATAATTGTCAACCTTTTTAGATATTTAGCAGTTTAGTACCCTTTTTTCCTTGAAAACATGCTGTTTCTGTTAATATCCAATCCCATTTTATCCCATATAATTTGAGGTGAATAATCATTATTTTTATTCATTTCAATTAATTTTGAGCTCAGATTATATAATATAAATTCATTATTAAGTTTAATCCACAATATTTTACATGACTGGTGTAATATATGTTCACCTCATTTTTAGAAAATTGAAACAAGAAAGAACTGCTGACACCTCTCATATTAACACACAGCTGATTCAATACAACAGGGCGATGCTTAACCTCTGTTGTTTGTAAACTCCATTTGTTTATAGGGCCTCCTGTGTCAGACACAAATATTGGAATTTGGATTATGTCTTTCTGGCAAGTTTTATTAACATGAGATAAATGTAATGGTGTTCCATTTGCTATGTGTGTGGATGATAGTGTTTCATATGACGTATTTGATCTCCTGTCTGAATTACAATACTTGTGTTTAATAAGAAAAAATATAACAGTATTGTCATACAAATGTTTTTCCTCATCATCTTGACTGATTAAGGACACATTTTGTGATATGGTGCACTGTTGGCAAAAATTCTATTGACTATCACTGCATCATAAATATGTATAGCTGGTCATACTACAATTAGGAAGCTGTAAAGCAATGAGAAAGGCAAGTCAGATGCTTGGTTGCTTAGGGAGAGGAATTAGTAGCAGAAAGAGAAAAGTAGTGATGCCCCTTTATAAATCATTGGTACGCCCTCACCTAGAATACTGCGTTCAGTTCTGGAGGCCATATCTCCAGAAAGACATAAATACATTAGAGACTGTGCAAAGAAGAGCAACTAAAATGGTCCATGGCCGTTGTAACAAATCATACCAAGAAAGGCTACAGGAACTAAACATGTATAGCTTGGAACAGAGAAGGGAGAGGGGGGACATGATAACAGCTTTCAAATACATCAAGGGTTGTGACCAGCTAGAGGAGGGTACCATTATTCAAAAGAAAAGGTGTAATAGAACACGAGGGCATGAATATAAACTGGAGGGTGGTAGATTCAAAGGAAATGTGCAGAAAAATTACTTCACTGAAAGGGTGATAGATAAATGAAATATTCTCCCATCTGAGGTGGTTGAGGCCAATACAGTAGAACAATTTAAACATGCCTGGGATAAATATAAGGGTATCCTAAATTGTAAACCAAATTGAGGGTAAATAGGGTCTAGGGTCAGTATAGTTTACAATAAACAAAGGGGCAGACTAGATGGGCCATGTGGCTCTTATCTGCCATCACTTTCTATGTTTCTATGGTAAGATATCTGGTGAAACCGTCTTTTGATTGTATGACTGGAAAGATTATCTGCTGAAAAGTCCTGTGTGTCCCCTGCTTTTTTCTCAGACTGTGGATTAACCAAATTTTCCAGATTGTATATTTCATGTTTTTCTCAATTACTTTAAGATATAGTTACATTTTGTCTTATGCTTAAATCTGTTTTAATAAGAATAATGTATTAACTTATATCTAAGGGCAGAGAAGGGAAACTATTGTATTATTTAACTGGATCCTAAACATTCAGATCTCCAAATGCAGCATGAGCAGGGATCTGATAGTGGATCTCTGCTGTATCCACCCAGCTGCATTTATACATAGCTTGCCTGTACATTGTAATACTAAGACCCTCCCACTTGTGAGCGTAACCCCGTCAGAAATACTATTTGTTGAAAATTTGAATGAATTTCATTCTGAGTGGGTCATTCGGATGTTTATGCATGTGTAGATCACCATTTTCTTTGATGCTACCGCTATATATATATGTTTGATTTTTTTATTTATTTTTTTCTTAGTGAGACTTGATCAAACTGGAGCTAAAGTTTAGTGATGGGAATATGAAATCTCCTGTTGTTGGACCGACATTTGAATGAATTATCATTAAGAGCACAGACATAACCCAACCCAGCAAATGCAAAGTTATTTCCTGGTTTAGACTTAGTAAACTAAAACTTCTCTCTTGTCTAACATACGGTATTACTGCTAGCTGAATCTCAAAGATGGCAAACAGACTGGAGGCTAGATTTACTAAGCTGCGGGTTTGGAAAAGGGTTGATGTTGCCCATGACAACCAATCACACTCTAGCTCTCACTTTTCTATTACATACTAGAGAGAGTCAGCTAAAATCTGGTTGCTATGAGCAACATCTCCACTTTTCCAAACCTGCAGCTTAATAAATCTGGCCCAGGAACTTAAAATAGTAAACAGTATTTCCAACACAAAGCAGAAAATATGTTCATTTACTACTGACTTGGTGAAATTGGCTGCTGTAGTAAGACTTGAGAAGAGCTTTTACTATTTTATGTACAGATGACACTGACACTTAAGTTTACCTTAACGCGCTGAATTTTGCAGAGAGAGAGTCATTGTAATGCATATGACACTATACATCTTGTGCCACAGTAAATTCCATTTGAAAGCCACCATATTCGTGCCTTTGTGTATTTGTCATCTTTTACTCTTTCATTTATGTATGAGTAGAGAAATAATCTAACTAGTGAGAGGGAGAAGCACTTTCGTCAGCAGCCTATACAAGCACAGCTGTGGATCTAGGCATGATGCCAATCTAACAGTAGCTGTGGCCTACCACTTGTCTAGAGGTGACGTATAAATGAAGGGGGCAGGAAATCTGACAAGCGGAAAATGTCTCAATGTTTGCTGATTACAAAACTTGCTGGAATTGTAACAGTTTTTCCTCTTTCATTAATTACTTGCCATTATTTATATTTATTTAAAAAATGTAACATATATTTATCAATGCTATATTATTACAGATTATCATGAGGAGCCGATATAAGTTTTTATCTATAACTGTGAAAATTTGTTGATGCCAAATAAGTTATTCATTTTATTTTATGGAATAAGCAGTATTTTACATTCACATGAGTTTTTTACATTCTGGTTATTCAGAACTATTACCAGCTGATCAAAAACAATGGTAATAACAGTTGCTTACCATAACTCTGCTATTTAAGTAACATTCTAAGGAACTGGAAATATGTTATTGAATTAATATTTATACTACTGAGTTGACTCTACAGAAGCAGTATTTGTCATTGGTTGGCTATGTGTTATTTATTATATGCAATGATTATGGAATTTACACATACATTACAAACAGAATAATTGTCTGGTAAAATAATAATTGTTTGTTAAAGTAATAGCTGTAAATTCTTTCATATGCACATCTGGGCTAAGATAAAGCTTTCTCAGCCATAATGCTCATTTCACAACATGGGTCTTGATTGACACCAAAGAAGCTAGTGCTTCTTAGGTGCATATTTTTAAGAACAGACCCACTGCGCATGCATAGTCATAAGGACTACGCAATGTATGTAGTGGTTTACGCACGTAGATTCACTATAGTCTTTAAAGACCACATGTAGTATGTTCACTAAGAGGAAGCATGCCAGAGCAGCCTCCATAGAAAGTTAGGTGAAGTGGGAGGAGGAAGGCATTTAGATTGGATAGCCAGGGATTGGTTTGGGACCTGTGTGCGTATTTTCCCTACTTAAGAGGGAAAATACACACAAGAAGATAAGGTAGCCTTTGGCACTCATAAGTGTCACTAGGCACCTAAAACTGAGGGAGGGTCGAGGGAGGGAATGAAATATCTGCATATACGCACTAACGTGTGAATCCGGTCCATGGTGAGTAAGCTAGATTGCAGCTCATTAGTAAAGCATTAACACTTTGTTTATTAACCAAATAGCAGCAGGTGTCATCCTGCAGAGATCAGACAATGTACATGACATCACCCATTCAATTCACAGAATGAGCATATATCCTAACTTCTGTAGGACATTGAATATGTGTCATTAACTCCATTGTCTGATCTCTGCAGGAAGCCAGTAGCTGCTAATTGGTAAGCATACAAATGTTTAATGATTTCTGAAGCCCTGTTCAATTTTCCCCATGGGCCAACCATGCATGTAATTTCCCACTATGTATGGCAGAATTTTCACTTTTCTTGGGAAAGGTTTAACTGAGCACAACTGCTGAGTAAGAATACTCCCTCTCCCTTCGGGTTTGAAATAAATAAATAAATAACCTGCTCTAAGTTACAGTAATAAAATAATGGGTTGAAGTGAATAGGTCAACAACTCATGGCAAAGCTACAGTTATTTTTAGCAGTGCTTGCTTTAGGGTGTATTCTAGTGTTCACAGAGACAGGCAAATATGCAAAGTAGGAGGAGAATGAGTTATGCCATAGACAGTTCACTGCAATAAACCCTACCCCATGTTTATTTTACATAATGCTGTGATTTATAGTTTAAACACTGTTTATTTGTATATGCATATATCAAAATAACAATAGTGAATTCAGATAAAGCACATTTTATTCATACCTGTGGGGCAAAAACTTACCTCATGATGTAAGGAGCATAAGTTAGATACAATTGCACTTACTCTGCCCATTCCATAGTGTAAATGTGGGCATGTTATTTGGTTAAAGGAGTTGTACTTATTTGTATGTCAGAGACCAATTACCGGTAATTGTTCCATTAATTTTAATGTAATATGTTCAATATTCACATAGATACTCAAAATTAGCATGTGAAATAAGTCTCTGGAATGTCACAAGATGGCTTTATGTTTAGTGACTCATTTTCTGATAATGTGTCATTTCTAGTCTAACAAATAAATGTTTCTCTGTTAACACTAAATAAAGGTATAAGCAGTTGCTTGAAACTTTACATAGCAAATACTGAGAAAACACATTATTGACTTTTTAATTAACTCTCCATTTAAATAAAGTGTAGCATACTGACCAGTAAATTGTGGTTTGCTGTTTCAATGGATAACAGACTTATTAGTAGCACACAATGTGTTGAAAAGCACTAGAAGAGATTTTAATGGTAGACTACACATCGGTGATCTTTTGCGGACAGTCAATTAAAGCAAACATCTGTTAGTGAAATAGCAAAGTGTGATAACACTGCAGCTTAAATATCACCAGATTGGTCCTTCTCATCATTGCCAAATTGCAAAGAAACCAGTCCTGTTCCCTTTACTATTTCTTTAGTTATTCTAGATTGTCATTGCGTTAATGGAATGCATAAATAAATGATGACATAAGCTAAGAGCAATCTGAAAATAAAAAAACAAAGGTGCATATGAGATTTCACTGGAATAGTGTCTATTTGTTCCAGGCAATTAACTACCAAATATAAAAAGCAAGATGTCTAATTTCAGAAGCAATCAGTATTGTATTGGCGTTAGCAGTTATACTCAGCAAATAAAATTGACCCTCTCTTGCATTATTGATGTCGTAAAATAGCCTATATAAATCTTATTTTTCTGTTTTAATAGACTTGTATATTTCATTATGTTTAGCAATTGTAACATTCATCAGCTAGTAAAAAGGACTTTAATGCTCTGTTGTGAAGCATGGGCATTGTTTTACATGTAGGTTTATTAGAAAAATATAGAGTTATCATATGCTTTATGCTTTAGGGAGAAGCAGGTCAATATCACTGAAGGTAGGGAAATGCAGCTGTGCTGCCAAGGATTTTCCTGTTGAAGTTGTGAACACATTTAGTTTCTCTCTTTAGCTGTGTTTGCACTGTTAAAGTCATACCTGACTGTCACAATAGGGGCAGGGACAACCAAACGACATAGTGGATGCAGACAAGCGCCGCCTGATATGCACCATCATGGGGTTCATTGAAAGAATGCTCTGGGTTGTGTCTGTGCAGTGAATTGTCGATTTTTGTCTTGTAACATGGAAGACTATGGTTCCCATGTCTGGGATGCTGATAATCTATGCGTATACCCATGTAGGTAATGGCTCCTTAGTCCTCAGTGAGGGGAGAAGCATTGACAGACCTTGATGGTTATTAGAACATACCACTATATGATAATGCAATTTAAGTGAGGTAGTAAAATGTTAATAACATTCCTAAATATACACTTCAGATAACTTTTAGAGGACATTTAAACTTTGCATGATTGGAGTCTATATTGATTCAGAAGAAAAAAACAAGCCTGGTTATAGACAGCACTTCAGCACCATGGACAGCCCACATGCTAGTTCTGTAATGTATCAATGCTAAGTCTATAAGAAGAAGGCATTAGCAAGCAGTTACAACAGCAGACAATACATACTAGTAACCATTTACAAAATATACAAATGTACCTTGTATCCATTCAAGCTTAATAGAACTAAAGCTTGTTGGTAAAACACTGAATAAATTAAGACAGTTCCTAAATAGTGAATGCATGTGTATATATATATATAAGCTTGTGAGTGACTTCTTTTCCACTTGCTTTGATATGGAACATAAATGCTGGATCTGTTGTGTTGGAAACTTGCAATGAGATACATGGCCTATAAAACTGATTCTACACAAAGACCACAAAAAGCAGTAATTAAGATCATTTTTTTCTGGCAAGTCATATCTTCAGTGAAGAGGAAATTACAGCTTCATTACAGCCCACATGAAACAAAAAGCTATTTATTAGGGTACTCAGGACTGAAATAACTTCTCATTTCCATGGGACGCCAGTGCAGGAGGTTTCAGACACGGTTACATCAGTTTTCTGTGTGTGTTTCTTTACGCACATAGTACATCCTGCTCACACTTTGTGTTTAATGGATGTCTGTTATGAAAATCTTTAAAACAGATTGGTTGGTGTCATGCAGTTCAGCTATTTGGTGTGTAAATGACTTGGTTTCAAATTATATTTGTTGACTTTAATAGGAATCCATATTAGTATGGACAAAATAGTTGATGGGTCTATTTTGCCTGCCACATAAAAGCACAATGGTCTCTGCTGACTTTTAGTGATTTAACTCAGTCAAGCTGAGATGCATTAACATCAGCTCCTCTTCCATAATTTCTATCTTGGCTCTAGTCTATGTAATTGCGTTACTTATAGATCTGCTCCAGTAATAAGTGATGCTTTGGGGGAAGATGGAAGAACAAGGTGTAAGGTACCAAAACTTTGGCAAGCACAACATTTGAATCATGTCTGTCAGAATGTCTGTTGGTCTTGGTTTTCTGCAACATAGCCTCAACTCCCTCAAAATTGGATATTATATTAGAACATCTTACTAATCTTACTAAAGCGGAAATCCTCAAAAACATCCACATTCCATGCTATCATTCTGTCATGCATTCCATTTGTATGTACTGCAAAGTATATTTTGCAATCTTCCATGTAAAATGACTGTAAAGTTACTGTAACAAAATGTCTTCAGTTCATTCTAAGGGCTAGATTTACTAAACTGCAGAAAAGGAAAAGTGGACATGTTGCCCATAGCAACCAATCAGATGCTAGCTCTCAATATTACATACTATAGAATGTCAGCTACTTTAGAATCTGATTGGTTGCTACTGACAACATCTTCACTTTTCTATTTCTGACATTTAGTAAATATAGACCTAAGAATCATTTTGCCCTAAATGATAAAATACAGGAAGAGGATATAATGTGATAATGCTGTTTGCCTGAGTACTAAATGGTTTGTATGTAACATAGACTATATTGCTGCTTCAATGTAATGTTTAGAAAAGTGCAAAATACCCTTTGTATAATTTTTTTAATTAAGCACAGGTTATTATACGTGAAAAGCTCTAAGAATGATGTTCAAATGATTAAAATTTAAATGATTCTTTTAAAGCTCGCTCAATATAACATCTTAGACATAATCATAATATCATAATCATAATATTTTCCCATTAAAATGTCAGATTAAACAGTCAACTTACAGTTTTAACTAACCAAATACATAATTAAATAAGTGCATAATAACTAGTCAATATATGTTTAACAAGACCAAATGAAATAGAGTTTTGTTAATGTATTCTATTTAACTAGTCTACTGGTCTTCACAAAGTTGCTTGAAATAAGCTTAGATGACAATGAATAAATGTTTATTTCAGGATTAGAAATGCATTTATTTTGCTTACATTTAAGAATAAAATAAGTGTATTAAATGCCATCATGTGATTTGTGGTATATTGAGATGTAAGACTCACATTGACATTTCATTGATAACATATTTTGTTCTGTTTACAATGGAATAGCTCACTGAAAAATGCCTATCTATATTTTAAATGTTAAATTGTTTACAGGTTCACTTTATTTAGAGAAAAATAGGAACAATGTAGTTTAATGATGAATGGTTTGGAAAATATATTTTTGTTGATAAAAGCACCCCTCAGTGAAAATAATGATATGTCTATATACTTTCACCTATGCTAAAATGAAAAAAAAAATACAGTTATAACTAGTTAATGTAATTTATTTGTATATTGAGTATAATTTTTAAACTGAATACTAAGAAATGTTTTTAGTTGATACTTAAACATATTCTTTTACGTAAATATTTCTATATATGTTCTGTATATTAGAAATAATGGTCTGAATCCGGACATCTGCCTTTCCCCTCTTTTCCACGTGGTCAAGTTATTTTTCGTCCGTTTTTGCGATCTGTCCATGAGCACACATCCACAACATAATTTGGACGGAAACATTTTATCCTGACAAATAACCCTTCCAACACCTTAAATCAAGAGGGGCTGTATAGCGCCCTCAAGTGGACACAACTTAACATTACCATGTATTTAAGTCAGAAGACTTATGTAGGGCACAGGTATCAGATGTCTGTTGCTGTGAGGGCAGTGGTTAGCAGAACAAATGGATCCAATCCAATGTCTTAGAGAACTTTATTTTTGTTTGTCTGTATTATAAAACATTCCTATAAAAAAGTTACATAAAGTATATTTATTCTTTCCTTAATGGTTATAATAATAATGAGTTTGCAAAAAAGCAGGGCACAGGAGGGAGATTATATAATGCGCTTTGTAAACAATGCCAGAAAATGTACCATTCCTTTCTGTAGGATAAAGTCCCTTTTTAGCTCGCTAACGTGAATCGTTGTCATCCTACAAGTGTCATTCCCTAGTTTAATCATGAATATGCAATTTTCCATATGCTCAATGAATGAATGCAAGTACCATCTAGATCAACTTAAATGGCCGGAATACTGTATTAACCACATTTTTACTAGCTCTGTAAAACGTTTCCTAAGCCATCACTTACACTATAACATGAGCCGTTTCCGTATGTCAGATTTTGCACTCTGTGACCCTGTGTAGTAAGTAGTGACAACTTGTGTGTCACTGTTTTGTAACATACTTTGCATTTGATCATAACCTCATATAAAAAAATGACACCGCAGTCATTTTTTATTTTTTTTTACTTTGTGTGTTAGGGGTTAAGGCAACATTATACAATGGACTGTAAATAAATACAAAATATTGTCAGCATTGTGATGAAGCTATGATTGCTTCATCAAAGCCTGGTAAACAGTGGTTTCTGCTTTGAGCTGTATAAGTTACACATGTGGTTGTGTTAACTGTTTTCACAGAAAATAAATGCTTGTCTAAAAATAACGAAACATGTATTAAGCTGATGATTCATTGCTTTAATATACTGTCAGTTTGGATTCTAACCATACATAATCATGTAATAATTAATTCATAAATGCTTGTATTTTAACAGAATTGACCTGATTACACTGATGAGAGTTCAAAACATCATAATACATTTGAAAGCATATTTTTATTAATGTGTACAGGAAGACACCTAAACATTTAAACGCATGAGACAGTGGTGAAGGATAAGCTGCCTTATTGGCTTGTTTATCTAGGCTTACAGTGTAGTAACATTTCTCATTTCTATATTTACTGTACTTTAGCTAATGCTTTACATCAATATATCTCATAGCTCCTTACTATCATATTGCCATATATTAGTCATTGTAAAATACGTAATTTATTTCTGTATTATTTATTGGTAGATCACTATTTTTGCTCATTGAAGCCTCAGGGCTTGTCTAAGTCCCAAGACACAGGTAACCAAAACACCTGTAAGCTTTGGCTGACCCTATCTCTTGGCAGGCAGGCTTTTAAATTGTACATTACTTAGTCCACCATGGCTTTAGAAGGACTTAGTTTTACAGATTACAGTGCAGTTACTGAGAGCTGGTATTGTGTTGGGGACAAATCAAGCTCCATAACAAAAACAAGGATCACCAATTACAAAATGAATATCGACTATTGACAGTTTGCTTTGGTCATTTCTACATGCCTACAAAAAATTGGGGATTATTAGGGTGTCATTTTTATGTTAAGGTCAGAAATAAATATGATGGAGGATACAGTGTTTACCACTTTTACTTCATTGCCTTTATACACAGACCTGGATTGAGATCATTTTCTTTTTGTTTTCTTTGTGCAAGGTTTGTGTTTGTCTGCTTAGCACATGTACAAGATATTATAATCATAAAACATATACTTTATTTTTTTCTAATTTGTCATAACTGGCATGCTCTCAAGTAAAGGTCAGAACATTTTTTTTTTCCAGAAGTAACACAGAATATCAACATTTCAGTTCCAGTAATTTGTTTAATAAAAACACCAAAGCCATCATTAAACACAATGCCTTCTTCTTGTCTCCCTCAGCAAAATTATTCTTCTGTATGTTCTCAAATCAGTCCAAAGGTTCTCTAATTCCACATTAAGAACATAGCTTATTGCTGCATATAAATGGTGTATACTTTCCTTGAATTTTGTTAAACAAGACTTTTTTTTTACCTATATATATAAATATATGTATATTAAAAACATAAACTCATCTGACATTACTGCTGTAAATATTCATTTACTATATATGTCTCTGTTGTCTTCTTATCCATGCTATCATAATCTTCAGTGTTATGTTACTTGCCTCATCTACTGATTGATACAAGCGTAATTAAACATGTATCCTGACATAGTTTATGTAGGTCTCTTCTCAAAATAAAGTATAAAAGATCATTTTTGACTCTGTATGATATTTATTTGTGATGTGAATATACAGTAGGCATTAGAAAAGATCATTCATACTAATGAATATATTAACAGTGTGATTTAGTGTGAGTATGTATGCCTGTACAAGTATGAATTGCTACTATAAAATAGATCCAGTACTAACACGCTAGTGCATGCACGCTAGCCGGTGACGCAAAAGCACGATTTTGTATGTACTGTGCATGCGTGCGCCAGATGTTGTGCCACGTAACTCAACGTACATACCAGCATAGTATCAACTGCGTAACTACGAAGCCATCCAACACCCGTAATTACACTTCGGAGGTGGGGGGAGACATTTAAATTCAACAGTATGGGCGTGCTTAGGTAATTATGTATGTGCAGCCTGTACGGACGCCAGTACTTACGCTGTGTAAAGTTAAGGTAGGATTTGGGAAGCGTAAAACGTCAAAAGTACGTATGGCCAAGAGGAGTGCCTAGGGGGACTGCACAGTAAATACGCTACGTCTTAAAACGTAATGGAAACGTAGCTCTGGATCTGGCCCTATATGTACAGCAGTTGGCGTGAAGGCTATCTATTGCAGCAAGTGGTGTAGGAAACTCCAAAGTCACTAAGGAGCGATAGACAGAGATAGGGGAAAATAAGTTAAGTTAGACACTACAACCCCCTTATTTGCAGATATGCCCACTAGCTGCCCCTTTGACTCAGAAAACCATGTAACATTGCAACTTTTTCTTTTAAGATAGACATACACTACAGAGATTATCGCTACCAGCAGGAGGTGATGGAGAAACTGGATGTGCCATTTACCTCTTCTGCTGGGACTGATATTCCTGGCAGAAGAGGGAGGCCCTTAATTAGTGGGCTGATAATAAATTCTCGGGAACGGAGCCTGATATAGCTGAAACATACCACACGATCAGCCTTTCTGGTACAATTATTGCCTATTTGCTAAATTCTTGACCACTCACTACAGCGATAATTGGCCTGACCATAGGGCTGATAATCACTGTAGTGTATGGCCAGTTTTTAATATTGCTTATTACAGTTCAATCAGGGCCAGATTAACAATGGGGCTAATGGGACTACAGCCCCAGGCCTACATCTGAAAATAGGCCCCAACACACTGCAGTGCGTAAGGATGAATGTCAGCAACTGACATCCTCCTCCAAAGCATACTATATAATGTGGGCCCTTGATCATTTTCAGCCCCAGGCCCACAAGGCCCCCAATCTGGCCCTGAGTTCAATAACAATCAAATTCATGCTCATGAACTTGAGTCTTTAATATCCAATAACCATTTAATAATCATAGGGCTGTATTCAGAGAAACGGTTTTTAGCAGATTTCTCTGCGTATTTTTAGGTACATTTCAACTGCGCATACGTAGTAACTTTATTAACACCGTACACGTAGACTATACGCGCAGAAGTGCCTCACGGATGGACTTATAAATCGGACGTGGGTGAATCCGCACAGATCTCCCACAGTAAAATACGCACGGAGGAGTTTACATAGAAATGGGTGGGGGCATTTAAATGAAGGGAAGTGGGCGTGATTATAAAGATACGCACGGACGGAGGACACATACGCTCGGAAAAGGCAACGGAAAGTTACAGCTGATCTATGGAGGCGGAAGTGTCCGAAGGATTAGCAAGGGGAGTGACTGGGGTTTTAGTGGGTGTTACTTGCTCGGTTCGTGCGTATATTTGCGGACCGATCGGGACATGGATCTCTGAATACGGCCCCAGAAAATGAAGCAACTTTAAATAGGAAATAGTTGCCAAAAGGAAAAGGTTAGAAAAAGGTAGACAGGCGATGCAGCAATATGACCCCAGTCAGTTTCATAAGGAGATTGTCTAACCAATGATTTCTTTTGGAGGTCATATGACACTAAGGGCTGATAAAATGCTTGGTCTACAAAACAGAGCTTAACAGAAGAAGTTAAATGCTGCCATTATATATACCTTGAGGGGGGAGGGGATAAGGAATATACATTAAGGATATGCATATTTATCGCATTTATTTATCATTTGTCTTTTTATGGAGCCAGAGAGGCACTAACAAAAACTGCAGCCATTACAACAAGTATTACAAATACAAATATTTATGTATGACAAACACCAAATTAGTTTGGGAAGGTCATGTTGAAAATGTTTTGTAATGCAGAAAAGAATCATTTTTCAAAGGTCATTTTTAAATAACAAATTTAGTTTAGCAAAAATGAAAATAAATTGAAAAAATGCGCACAAGATGAAATAGCTTTTACATTATTGAATTCTCTTTTTTTGTATACTTCAACACAACTACTTTTACTGCCCATCAAGGACCTGATATTTACGATCCTGTCACAGAACTTTTAATCTGTTTACTGATGTGCATCAGCCTAGCAAGACATGGTCAACTATAAATAGTGCTTCTTTTTGTAAGAAAAAAGGTGCTGGAACTCACATCATCTCACGCGTGACCACACTACAAACACAAGCCGAGCAGTGCCACAAACCGAGCAGTGCCATCACAACCAGCTCGGACGAAGTAGGCATGAATCGGGCTCAATACACAAGCAGCCGCAGGCACCGTTTTAATGATTTTGCCGCCAAAACTTTTAAACCTTGGAAAATCTATCGAAAAAAGGTGCCGGAGCTCTGTTCTGGTGCGTTCTATGACAAAAAAGCACTGACTATAGATAATATTGTCCATGGTGGCAGACAATCAACAAAATAGTGTTTGTGAAGCAGACAAACCCTCTGAAAGATTGGCCAGCAATATACTATTAGCAACCAGGGGCCAGATTTACTAAGCGGCAAGTTAACTCGTCAGTAAAAATCACCACACATCGCCGTAGTTGAACGGCAATTTTCTTTTTTTTTTTTTTTAAACTTTCTTTTATTGAAGCAGCAGGTAAACAGTAGGTAAACATTTGTACATAGTAGACATGAGCGAACGGCAATTTTTTTTTAAACTCTCCAGATTTACTAAGGGGCAAGTTTCACTAAAGAGTTTAAAACAACAGCAATGTTTGAAGTTTGGCAGCAATTTGTATTAAAATAATGTTAAAGTGTTGAAAAATGTTTCTCAGTAAACTCGCCAGTGTTTGCATTAAATTAACCAGAGTTCACATCATATACAATAAATAAATGCATGGCACTTACTAAATGGAGAGTTCACATTTGGAGGTGGTTAGTTGAACTTGTCCAAAAATTTATTGTAAGCCCTTTCTAACATGTTTTAGTGTTTTTATATATTACATTACTTTTTTTTAACACATTATTATTTGCTTTTTTTATTCAATTATCTTGAAAAAGCTGTATGAAGCAGGTTGAAACAAAATGCCATTGTACATTAATTAACAATAACCATCAGTTGCTAGCCCTTTTTAAAGGTACTGTAAAGTGAAAACTTGCTGAGCTGTTGCCAGCGATTTCATCAAACTCTTCACTCACCACCACCTCTATTTTCTCTGGCAAGTTTTGGCCTATTCTCCAGCAAGTTTCAAACTCGCCTTTAGTAATTCCTGCAATTTGTATGATCTGAATTTAGAAAATCGCCAGAGTGAGTTGAACTACCGCGAGTTTGAAAATCCATTGTTTCCAGTGAGTTTGGTGTAAGTTTTCATTAGTAAATACAGCGAGTTTAAACCTGTAAATACAAGCAATCTCCGTCAAGTTTCACAAACATGACTTTAGTATGACTGGCCCCAGGTGTCTCATAGCTTGGAAACTGATCTCTCCAGATCTCTCTGTTCCTAAAACCTACTTATAGCACGTGATCCAGAGTTTTGGAGAAGAAAACGCAGGCAAATCCAACTAAAATTCAAATACCCTTACCCATCCCCACTGACACAAGCAAATGAAAATTTGTAGGCAAATAGAAGTGTAAAGCTGGTTACACACTATGATTGTAGTGCCAATAAAAAGATAAACAAATGTTTGGAGCAATATATTTTTAGTTTGTAGGCTCCCAGGGTCAAGTTAAATTGTTACAAATTACATTGCTTTGTTTGATTTGCCTAGTTTTAGCAATCAACGATGGAAGCATATCAGAAGACTAGATGGTAAAGAGAGAAGAAAATAACAGAACTACTGATAAATTGTGTGTACTGTTGTAAGTGAAATTGTTAAATATAGGGTGTAAATTTTAGGGTAGTGTGAACCCAGCTAAATAGAGCAGATTACACAATTACATGTTTCAAAGTATCCTAAAATATTGTAAATGATCTTCTGTAAGGTTTAATTAGAATTATATTTTAAAACATAAACAAAGCACAATAAAAGACAGTATTAAAAAGAAATTCCCTAAAAGTTGTAATGTAAATGAAAAATACCTTAGTCAAATGCTGGCAATTGCAACAATTTACCATTTCTTGTAATAGTCATAAAATTATACATAACAGTAGTGTAATCACCAGCATGTAAGCATGTAAGGTTTTCTTTTGTTTACATGCCTGCTCGGCATGTTGGCGCACTCCTCCCTGCCTCCTGGGCTGGCGTCCAGATCGTTGCCGAGTGATCTGGATGCCAGACTATCTAATTGTTGTGTGGGATTATTCCGCCCTCCTCATTGGTGGTGCCTCCCTTCAAAGTCCCGGCATCTCCACTGCGGCAGTGCTGGTTATAGTGTTCCCTTGGTCCTGCTGCCAGCTCTGTATCCAGTGTCCCTGCATTCGCTCCTGTGCCTCTGGCTACTTACTGATCTCCCTTTGCCTTTGGTAATTACTATGCTACTCCATCTGCACTCCAGTCTATCTGTTATACTATGTGCTACTCCATCTGAACTATAGTCTATCTGAAATACCATGTGCAACTTCATCAGTACTCCACTTTATCTGGTAATTACTGTGCTACTCCATCTGTACCCCAGCCTATCTGGTATATTCTGTGTCGGTTACACTCTCCGCATAGAAAGTCTCATTTCCGAAAAAGGGACATCGGAAAGTTACTTTTCGGATGTCCCTTTTTTGAATACTTACCACTTTATACTTTTTTTTAATGAATGGGTGCTTTAGTTTAACCTAACTATCTGAAGCTTGCTGTCTGCTCTGCAGCCTCCCGATTCTTGTGCTTGTGCTACTACTTCTGTACTTCGGGTTACTTGGTTACCTATCTCTTTCCTGCTTACCTAAGTATCAATACAGTTTCCAGGCCAGTCTGTAGTAATTGCCTAGTGTAGAATTAATTACTGAGGGTCGCAACCTGCTACCGGTTTGCAGCCAAGACCGTCCCCACCATCAGGACCTCTGGTGAACACCATCCAGTGGTTAGGCTCTGCGCAAAGGTGTACTAGTTTTACATAACAGATCTGTGGAGTTCTGTATGAGTGTACATGAGGTTCCATTGAAGAATATTCTCTGTTTAGTTAGGCAATTACACAAGTCCTGGTGCAGGATTTTTAGAGAAAGCAGCTGAGAGATTTCTCAGCACTTATACGCAGAGTGCTGAATGCTGTTTTAAGTTGCCAGCCTCTGACAGTTTCCCACATGCTATACTTTTGTCCCCATCCAGTCTCAAGCTTTATCTCCTGTCTATAAGGCATAAGATTTCTACCCAAAATAGCACTAACTAGAAGATTTTATTAATGAATGGGTAAGTATGCCAATCCGCATACTTACCCATTCATTCATTCATTCATGACACTGTAGATCAATACAAAAATGCAGACCTGAAGGACAGGTGAGTATTACAGAGAAGTCTATGGGGAGTTTTAGGGTCAGGAGTCTATGGAGAGTCTTAGGGTTAGGCTGTGGAGAGGGGAGTCTTAGGGTCAGGCTGCAGCTAGGGTAGTCTTAGGGTTTGTCTGCGGGGAAGGGAGTCTGAGGGTTAGGCTGCAAGGAAGAAAGTCTTAGGGTTAGGCTACAGGGAAGAGAGTCTTAGGGTCACTTAGGGTCAGGCTGTGGGAAAGGGAGGATTAGGGTTATAGTAATGGAAGGGGAGGGTTAGGATAAAGCAAGGGGAGGTTTAGGGTAATGGTTGCATGCGCCCTCCAGATTTTACGCTAGAGTTACAATAGTAACCCTAGCTTAGCAACATTTGTATGGAGCTTTGTTCCGTATGAGCCCATTTCCTAGGAAATTGACTGTGCTTTCCCTCCGCCCGCTAAAGTGGGTGGAGGGAAGCACGCTAACTGTACAGTGTGGGAGGTGGCTCCCTCACTGGTGCGGATCAGCGGTCTTATGGACCGCTGATCTGCACTACTGAGTTAAGGCAGACTTATAGCAGCGTAAGCCATAAAGCCCGCATAAGAGAGGTGAGTGACAGGGGGCATGCACTCCCCTCTCTCTCTCGGATGGACAGACCTCTGCACGTACGGATAACATGCGGGGGTCTGGATCTGGTCCTATGATATTTACTTTCATGGCACCTATGATTGAAGTACTCACACTTTATAATCCCTTTCTAATATACAAATGAGTTAGCTGTGAAAAAGTCCCTCTTTGGTGAAATGAAAGTCAGTCTATTCTAGAGGTAAGTAGTTCAGATTCAAGTGAATTTGACAGCACTAAATTTTGGGGTTCTGAGTCAAATAGAGGCGGGTCTCACATTCAAACCAAGGTACAACTCTATTTACAAAGTTATTTTCCAATAACTATATTATGCTAGAATAGACTAGCCCTACTCCCTATTGGAGTGTATAGAGTAAGTGCTCTTCTCTGTCTCTCTATGTATCTGTCCATGCATTTCTTTGCACCAATACTTATATATGAATAAAATGTTGTACTCTTTTTTTCTACTTGTACTCTTTTTTTTAGTCATTGATCTCTTCACTCATGAATTTACCTGCTCTCCTCTCACTCAGGCTTATTGGATGCTGTATTAGAAGGGTCCTTCTCCCTATTTCTCACCTATGCCAATCAAATCTGAGGCCATATAGAAATACTTGGGAATGTATACACATTTATTTCTACTGACAGCAGCATCCCTTAATATTAAAGTCTCAAAGAAGACATTTATATGTGCTCTTAAAAATGTATCTATTGGATATTCCATTTTTGTATTTTAAAGGAAAACTGTTTGCTGCACAGTCAGTATATACAGTATTACTATTATTGGACTGGATCCAGATCCCCGCACACTTTCCATATGTGTGGGGGTCTGTCCGTCCGCATGAGAGAGGGGGTTATCTCCCCCTGTCACTCCCCTCTCTCGTTCTTACATAGTGTGACTTATGCTGCCATAAGGTAGCCGTGGTCTGTCTGACTGCTGATCCACGTGTAAGTGAGTGTTACCACCCACACTGTAAGTTTTACGTGCATCCCCCGCTCACCTTCGCTAATTTGATAATCTTTATCATATGTAAGAATGTAATTTTTACAATAGTAATCACGTCAAGTGATTTATCTGTTGTAATGTGCTGTTTCCTAACATGTTTTAACAAATAAAATGTTTTTAAGCTTCAAATTATTATTATTTCTTTTATTTTTCAACAAAAATTATTTAAAGGTTGTTGGGTGGTGGTGGGTTTTGAAACCAAAAATTTTGATACAAATATTAAATGAAAAAACTAAATTTTTATTTAAAAAAATGTGTTTTAGCTGTTTATTTTTCTTATAAGGAACCTCAACATGTGTTTTAGACGTTTTTACATGTGTGTATATTTCAAATTTGTGGTATTTTCAAATTGACATACAGTACATGTTGGTTAGGCAAACAAGATTGTGGAGTTGTTGTGTTAATGGTCCTTTAAGTGAATGTTTTGCCAACACTGCCATTAACATACTACACAAAATAATATTGCAGAGACTGACTATAATCAAGAAAAAATAAACAATATTATACAGTTATGATGTACAAAACATACACAGTATAATGAAAACAAATATTGGAATATTATAACAAACATCATGAACATATCTAGGAAAATAAACAACAAATATGAATTTCAAAACACACACTTTTCTATGTGTACAAACATTATCGTTTAATTTGGAATACAAAAAATGGAGTTGATCCAAAAAAAATCTATAGTTCTTATAAAAGACACACCAAAAAAGGAACAAACACAATTTTAATGACATAATAAAAAAAAGATACATGATGAACATAAAAAATATAAAAACAAACCAAATTATGCCTGCCTTAACATGGTTAAAGTGTTGCACAAATTAACAATGCAGCAGAGGATTAAATAGTTAAGCCTTTAATTCAGTTAATTAAACGCACACATCCATTGATTAGAAACACGCAGCAGGTGTGGGCTCATAAACAGAAAGACAAGACGCATAGGTTCTCGGCACACCATATGTACCTTATGTGTATGGTTGCTTTTGCAAGGCAATTTTACTTGTGAATCAGTCCTAACTTAAGAGAAACGCCCATACTATACATTAGTAGCCGATCTACAGCTCATTAGTATAGTAGAGTCCTGCCCCTCTAGCCAAGCATGCGGGACTCATTCCGTGTGGATGCGTGAATCAGTCCTAAGTTAGTAGTCCATGTCTGTGAATCAGTTACCATGGTTTCTGAGCATATGTTTGAGTTCTGAGCATGTGCAGTACAGTCCTCTCTAAATACGCAGAGATTGTGCACTTAAGTGTGAATATGGTCCATTATTATTAGTTATAGGGGCTTTTTCCCCTGTCAGATGCACCACTACATA
The DNA here is from genome assembly GCA_011038615.1 of Limnodynastes dumerilii. Lineage (NCBI taxonomy): Eukaryota > Metazoa > Chordata > Amphibia > Anura > Limnodynastidae > Limnodynastes > Limnodynastes dumerilii. The sequence continues at coordinate 550,491 of WWET01000424.1, forward strand.
TTAACATTTCCAATACATTTCATTCTGCTTGAAAACACATCTTTAGTTTTTAAATATCACTGCAAGGTAAAGGTCACAGCCACTCGTTTTCATTTTCATTGTCATTGTACATTGACTTGGTGTGGTGGCAGTTCCAGTTGCAAGTACAGTAGTGTTACCACTGTCCTGGGGCCAGATTTACAAAGCTGTGGAAAAGAAATCTGAGTGCTGATTAAGCACAGAAGAAATATAAACGCCTGTCCGCACATTTCTGTCCAGCATTGAGCCATGTCTGGGGGTTAATGGGGGTAGCCAATAGAATTAAGTGTGGGTGGGATAAGGGGTGGGGGTTAGTGGGGTCTATATAGGCTGGCAGCCATTTTGATGAGTCTCTTTGGTGCTACTGTTTTTTGGTGGAAGTGGCTGAGTATCCCCTGTGTGGGGTTTTTGAGTGCTTAAATTTTTACCTGTCTCTTGCTGTCTGGTCTTCTTTCTTCTCTGTGTCCTTTCTGTCTCTGGTCTCTTTTCCTCTTCTCTCTCTGTCTCTATAAAAAAAAATAATATATAAAATAAAGTACGTTTGTCTTGTCTTTCCTGCTGTTATACTTACCTCTATTTCTTTCTTTCTCTACTCCAGTGATGTCCCGTCCGGCGCGGTCCCGCTCTCTGCCTCTCCGCCTGCGAGAAGCAGAGAGGGACTCAGCGGGTGACGTCACGCCCGGCGCGTCGGGGGCGGGGACGTCACGGGAAGCTGGGATGGCGGCCGCCATCTTGGCTTCCTCTGCAGGTGCAGCGGTGCGCGCCAGAGGTAGGGGCCGCAGCCTGCAGTCGGGCTTGGCGGTCGCTGCCCCTGGCGCATCCCCCTTGACCACCAGGTGTACAGGGGCCAGAGGCAGGAGTGCTGCACGGCGGGCTCGCCGTGCAGTGACTCCTGGAAACGCCACTGCCACCAATACGTTGCGGGGGTCCAGGGGAAGGGGGGCAGGTGCCCAGTCACGCCGTGCCCGTTCCCCTGCATACCA
>WWET01000424.1:575215-600100 GCA_011038615.1 Limnodynastes dumerilii
GTGTACAATCTACGTTGCAAGAAGTAACGTAGATTACGTTCCAAAATTACTGCACATGCGCAGTAGCACTTTTCGCAGAACTCCGGCCTCAATTGCATTGCGGCCGGAGCTCTGAATCCGGCCCTATGTCTTTAAAAAAAAGTGTGTGGGGAAGTTTTTCAACCTTGAATCTGATTTATTCCCTTAATGTGAATCACACGTCTATATGGTTTCTTAAAGTTCATCTGCATTCATCGTACGACCGCTGATCCGCTACAGTGTGGGAGCCCCCTCCCACACTGTACACTTTACATGCTTCCCCCGCCCGCTTTAGCGGGCGGAAGGGAAGCACAGCCCATTTGCATGCAAATGGGCTCGGACGGAACATCTGGAGGGCGCATGCGTAAATCACCTGACGCTCTTAAATCTGGATCCGGTCCATTATTATTATTATTGTTTATTTATAAGGTGCCACAAGGTGTCCGCAGTCCCATACAAAATACAACAAAATACAGCACAGACATACAGGGTAGGGATGGTAGTAGTACTTTAAGAAATTGTCTGTCTGTAATTGCCATCATACAAAAATACTGCCGACAATCCATTAATCATATCTGTGAAGGCAGAAAATAAAAAAGATAACTTAATAAGTATTGTTTTGCAGAAAATAAAAATAAACTAAAGATATGATTTCAACTGCTCACGGACCATGTATATTGTGTAATATATAATTGTACATTATTGTTCTCAGTGCTTATACCCCTACATCGATTTTCATGCAAATCCTGCTATTGTTCTCAGACTGGAACATTTTAACTAACAAAAAAGAAACTTATTTTTACCAATATATTCTTACACCTACCAACATCCCTTGGAGAAACCCACCCAGAATTATGAATGTTAGGTAAGTCCCATAACTTATAACAATGATTTTCATCCTTGCTTGATGAAGTCTCCCCATACCCATTAAAAAGGGGTTGCTTTCTCAAGAGAAGTATACCATACAATTCTCAGATTACGTGTATTTATTAAATATCAGAGTGCAGAGAGAGAGGGGAAAAGTAATAAGCAAGCAACAGAAGTGACACCAGGCCTGATTCACAACTAAGTAAATCAGTATTTCATTGCGTATATTTAAGAACGGTTAAACTGAGCATGCCCAGAACTCAAGACTACGCACTGAAACCATGTAATGATTCACAGATGAGAACAGCTACTTAGGAATGGTTCATGCTTGGGAATGTAATGATGACTTCCGCATGCGTGGCTAGAGTGGCAAGTATCTTAATGTAAATGAGCAGCACTCGGGCTACTAATGTACAGTATGGGAGTTTCTTGAGACTTAGGAATGATTTACAGTTAAGAAGGCCTTGTGGAAACTAACATACACAGGAACACAGATAAGAATGTCCCCTACCATTCTGAAGTTGACATCTGCATGGTTAACAGAGAGTCAAAGCCTTATGCTTTTCTGTTTGTTCAACTAACAGTTGCTATGTGATTAGAATGAATGCATGTGTTAAAGGCTTATATTTTAAAACTGCTGTTATGTTACCATTTTGTACTTGAATTTAAATTTAAAAGGTGTCCATTATTTATATTTATTTGCAGTTTATGCAGGATTGTTTGTTGTAAACATTTTTTAAACAAAAGTTGTTGTTTTCTTAATTTAACTTGTAGCATGTTTGCATCGTGTGTTTATTGTAGATATTTTTTAATATTTATGTTATAACAGTTTTGAAAGCTGAATGGTTCTTTCTTAATTCTTCAATAAGTATTTTTGCATATTGCAATTGTTAACAATTTTTTGGTTACTTTTGTTAATTAAAAAAAAAAAGCCTAAGAAAATCAATCTGCTTTTTAAAGCTTTTGACACTGTGCCACATCGCACACTGTTAAATAAGCTGGACATTTTGGGATTGGACTTGAAGATAATTGCATGGATACAATCTTGGTTACAGGATAGACAGCAGAGGGTTGTAGTAAATGGAATCCACTCTGGGGATGGTAAGGTAACGAGTGGAGTACCCCAGGGTTTTGGACTTGGACCAGTGCTATTTAATATCTTTATAGGTGATATTGCCTGTGGTATCGAGGGGAAAATATGCCTTTTTGCAGATGACACAAAGATATGTAACAGGGTAGACATGCCACGAGGGGTTCACAAAATGAGGGATGTCCTAAGTAGACTGGAGGAATGGTCAAGAGTGTGGCAACTGCAGTTTAATGCCAAAAAATGCTAAATCATGCACTTGGGGCACAAAAAGATCAATATATCCTTAATGGCACTGCATTAGAAACTACTGAGGAGGAAAGGGATCTATGATTCATTATTTCATGTGACTTAAAGGTAGACAAGCAATGTAACAAAGCAATGAGAAAGGCAAGTCAAATGCTTGGTTGCATAGGGAGAGGAATTAGTAGCAGAAAGAAAGAAGTAGTGATGCCCCTTTATAGATTGTTGTTACGATCTCACCTAGAATACTGTGTTCATTTCTGGAGGCCATATCTCCAGAAAGACATAAATACATTAGAGACAAAGAAGAACAACTAAAATGGCCCATGGCCTGTGTCAGAAAACATACCAAGAAAGGCTAGAGGAACTAAAGATGTATAGCTTAGAGCAGAGAAGGGAGAGGGGGGATATGATAGCAATTTTCAAATATATCAAGGGTTGTGACCGGCTAGAGGAGGGTAGCATTTTTCAGAGAAAGAGTTGTAATAGAAAATGGTGTCATGCATTTAAACTGGAGGGTGGTAGATTTAGAGAAAATGTGCGGAAAAATTACTTCACTGAAAGGGTGATAGATAAGTGGAATAGCCTCCCATCTGAGGTGGTTGAGGATAACAGTAGAACAGTTTAAACATGCTTGGGATAAATATAAGGATATCCTAAATCTCAAACTAAATTGAGGGTAAATAGGGTCTAGGGTCAGTATAGTTTTACCTAAACTACTGGGCAGACTGGATCGGCCATGTGGCTCTTATCTGCCGACTGTTTCTGTTTCTATGTTAATTGAATCAATGAATGTGTTTATTTGTTTAGCCGTGAATCCTGAGGATATTAAAGATCCTAAATAAACACGCAATTTTCATTTGGGAAACAAATATATGCATACGGTGAAAAGAACGTGCATGCAGCATTCGCTGTCATACTTAAGTCGGGATCTGCCCCATTCTACCCAAAGTTATTATGGGTAGCTTCTTGCATTTTTTTAATTCTCTGGATCCATAAAACCTGTTTTGGTCACATGAGGGAAAAAAATAAATGACAATTACAAAAGGTCTAGTTGCGTGCAGTATATACAAATGCAGATAAATGCATTTAGACCAGGGAATATCCGGGAGACTCACAGAGGGGTCTGGTTATCACTACAGTGATACTTGTTATCAAGCCCTCCCCACACTATGAAGAGCAGTGTTGAAGGACAGGAGGCAGAGCTTCGACTTATGCAAATAGCATAATTAATCCCCACCCCCATACGGCATCTTCCTTGTAAGATCTCCTGGATGCAGCAGAAAAAGAAAGTCAAAACACATGATTTAGACCATAAATTCAAATAAAAATCTGGGTGAATTTTGTACACACACGGGGCTGGATCCAGACTTAAGATAGTGCTTGAAATTAGTTTCTCCTAGGCTAAACCATGTTGATTGCAGGGGAGTCATATTTCATCTGTTGCAAACAGTATTAGAGTTGAGAGGTGATGTTTCCTATCCCAAGTTTCAAGTGTAGTGTAATAGTAAAGCTGGTCAGTATCTGTGTGCAATAAGCAATTCAAAGATATATCCCTGCATGCAAAGAATACAATTAACTTGACTCCCCCTGCAATCAACATGGTTTAGCCCAGGAGTAACTAATTTCAAGCACTTAAGTCTGGATACAGCCCTTGCAGTGCTACAAATCTTATGTGAAATTCATTTTTACATGGCACAAATAAATTTATGTCCTGTTCTGTCCTATCCCCAATGGGCAGAAATGCCATCTATCATTTACAGTATTTTCATGTTAGGTGTGTTATTTTAGAACATTTATTCTTTAAGTTTGCTATCACCTAATGCTGTATTTAATGGAACCAGGAAGTTTTGGAATTGAATTTGTCAACCTGATGTTGAAGCAATAGAACTACTTTGTGAAAAATGATTTATTTTTGTAGATACTGTAGCATAAAAAAACAAAAAAGGCAAAAAAAGGTTTTATATAAAATGAATGAAATGAAATGTCATGTGTTTCATTATGTAAAATAATAGCTATAGATAAGGGGAATGCCACATAATAACAAAAAAATCTAAGCAATGCATTATTTGTAAACAAATAATGCATTTTCTTCAGATAAGCACACACAGTTAATCTACAAGTGACAAACTGCTAAATTTGTTAAGGAAATGTTGCAAATGTTGTTAAATATATTTGGAAACTGATGTAAGAGTAACCAGAGATGAAATTTAAAAAGATGGATGTGGAGATATCCAGCGAAATGAAATGTTGTGCACCCTGGTCAAAACTAATCACAGGTCCCCCTGTCCCCCTCCCCATCCCAGCAACCTTTGGGACAGAAAGCAAGGGGAAAAAAATAATTTCTGTGAAAATGTCAGATCTTGCTTTGCATGGCATATAATACTTTGCATTGCTTTGCATATAAAGTACCCTAGTCATCCCAGCTGCCATTTTAGCATAGAATACGTTAAATCCTGATCCTGTTTAGTTAAAGGGAATTAAGGAGGGCTCTAGATCATTACTTAATATATTTATTATACATCCACTTGCAATTGAGATTACTGGATTTTCTAGAATTGTTTGTAAAATTCCAGCTCTAATGTACTACAATACTAGAGTAGGCAGCGCTGAAAATGAACATTATTGGCCTAATTCAATTAGAATCACGGCCCGCAAGAGACAGGAAAATGTTCATAGCTGATTTTTATGCGCACCTCTATGAGGAGCGTATGAAAATAGATTTAAAAAAATTTGCACAAAGAGCATAGCACTACAAAATATGTGGGTGCGATGCTAATTGAATCAGGCCCTTAGAACCGTGGAAAGGGAAAAGTGGAGATGTTGCCCTCAGCAACCAATCAGATGCTAGCTCTCACCTTCCTATTAAATACTAGAAAATTTCAGCTAAAATATGATTGGTTGCTATAGGCAACATCTCTACTTTTTCTTTTCTACAGTTTAGTCAATCTATCTAGCCTTTAGAAGTGATGTAGAGGTTTAGATGTTTAGGTTTGGTAGTATGCACAAAAAGGCAAATAAGTAATTGTTTGACTTGGTCATTGTGATTTTAAAGTACAAAAAGAATTTATTTAGATATGCAGTAATGGTACATAATTACAAGCACAATTAGAATGAAAGAGGGAAATACAAACAGAAAAGAAATATGACCAAAACTAATATAGCTTTATTGTAAATCATGATTATCATGAGATCAGACTCAAGTCAAGTCAGGGTTGCAAATCACATAATTAAGCCCCTCCCCTGCCAATCCTTCGTGTAATCCCTAGTGTTACATGGGATGGACGGGGCTTGATGACATCATCAAGATCTGCCCATCCCTAGTAACTGTAGGGATTACAGTTGTAATTGATAGCTGGTCAGGGCTTGCGGGAGCTTTGCCGGTTTTCCCGGGATACCAAGAGAACCGCCCAAATTTCGGGAATCTCCGATATTCCGGGAAAGTCGGCAACCCTGAGTCAAGTACACGTCAACTGGGTTAAATATTTGCAACTTCATCGATAAAGCTAGTGAATTTAGCTGTGACATAGAGCCAGATTTACTAAACTGTGGGCTTGCAAAATGTGGAGATGTTGCCCATAGCAACCAATCAGATTATATCTGATATTCTCTAGTATGTAATAGGAAAGTGAGAGCTAGAATCTTATTGGTTGCTATGGGCAACATCTCCACTTTCCCAAACCCACATCTTAGTAAATCTGGCCCATAGACTATGAGATTTGTTCATGTACAAATGCAGTGTTGAATTTATCATAACAAGATTATATCTAATTGAAAGTTAGTTTTGTGTTGGCATTGATGATTGTAATCAAATTGCAAACAATTTTTAAAACAATTTAGATTTATTTATTTCACCAATATTAGTTTTATTTATTTTTAACAATACATTTAGAAGTGGTGGTATATGCATTTAAAAGTGATGGTATGGGCATTTAGAAGTGGTTGTATGGGCATTTAAAAGTGTTGGTATATGCATTTAGAAGAGGTGATATGGGTATTTATAAGTGGTGATATGGGCATTTAGAAGTGGTGGTATGGGTATTTAGAAGTGATGGTATGGGCATTTAGAAGTGTTGGTATATGCATTTAGAAGTGGTGATATGGGCATTTAGAAGTGGTGATATGGGTATTTAGAAGTGGTGGTATGGGCATTTAGAAGTGGTGGTATGGGTATTTAGAAGTGGTGGTATGGGTATTTAGAAGTGGTGGTATGGATATTTAGAATTAGTAGTATGGGTATTTAGAAATAGTGTTATGGACATTTAGAAATAGCATGATGGACATTGTTTTATAAGTGACAGTACAGACTTATACGGTACTGACTTTGGAGTTGGGGATATGTATATTTAGAAGTGGATAAATTGTGTAAGGGGACTGTTTAAAATAACGCAGCCTCCACCATCCCTGAAATAGAATATAAAACAAACTTGTACATTTTCTCTATTCCTAAATAAACATCATTTAAGGATTTTGAACAATATTTTCTGAGAGTCTGAAATGTCTTTGCCTATGTCATTGTGCATTCATCTGGTGTGGTGCTAGCTACAACAAAGTTCATAGCACCTTACTTTTGTTGTCAATCATGGATCAGTTTAGAGAACAGGAACATCCCAGTATGAGTAGTGACAATAATAGCTTGGCAACCTCGACAAGTAAAAAAGGTCATATAAGAAGAAAGTGTAAGAAAGGTCATTTGAAAAAAAAAACAATGTTAGACAATGTGTCAATGTGACATTTATTTTTTTAATTTATTTTAGTATTAAAGTAAGAGTTACTGAGGAATGTGTTGATTTGGATAAAAATTGGTCCTGCTACATCTATGGTTACATGTAATAGAATGGCCAGTACAAATCATGTGACCAGTATGCTCATTCTTTTTCTAATACTTTCATACAAACTTTTGTTCTAATAGTAGGGGTGTCAATTACTCAAAACCATCAGGGCATGAAACCTTGAGCCCTAAATGAAGGGTGCGAGCTGAATGCTGAATGGGAAGGCAACTTGAGCCCCCAATCCCAAATTTACCCAGACACAGCATGGGAACACACATCTGTCCCAGTGCCTCAGATTTGACCAAAGACCAACACTTACCCCCTAATGCTGTCAGAGGACAAAAGCGGTGGTGTCAGTGACTAACAAAGGATCAGGTGGTGGGGGGAAGCATGCTAATTGTACAGTGTGGGACTGGGCTCCCACACTTGTGTGGATCAGCGGTCGTACGGACCACTGATCCGCACGATTGACTTAAGGGGAGTGAAAGGGGGCGTGGAAAGCATGTGGGGGTCTGGATCCGGTCCCTTGTGTGTGGAATTTGGCTGTTGTTGGTAAGTGTGGATCCCGTCCATGGTTTTTGCTTGTGGTACAATGTAGAAAATAAAAGCAAACAAACCAAATTATAAAAACGTGAAAATATATCACATGACTCACGCACAAATCCTCAAGTATCACTGGTGATATATATTATCATTCATTATCATAATATTATATATAATATTATAATTTGGACTATATTATTACAGATGGCATGCTTGCACAGAGTATTATTAAAATCATTAAAATACAGGCCTTCATTAATACCTTTATTATTATTTCATATAATTTAAACATTTTACCTTGAAAAAATGGTCTATTTGGTGGAGTTTCTAGAACATATCTACTGATACATTTGTGGTTTCCCGCAGTTTACTAATGAATGTGAAGAAGAATTGTATATGTTGATAGGCATATATTAGTCATTAATGTGTGTTAGTTCATATCTAAGGAGTGTTGAGGTGCACATCTTCAGCTGAACAAGGCACAGATGACAAGACATCGGCAAAACAAAGTATGATAAGTGCTAATTAGTTGCTAAATCCTTTAGTATAAAAAGGAATGGCTCCTGTTAGATAAGTATGTATATTTATTATAACATTAATTACAATACACATAAAAGACATTCATAAAAAGAATCCTCCCAAATTGTATGGTGTCTAAACAAACTCCAAGTCTATAACGAGGTAGATAATAGTTATGATTGCAATCAAATGGAGTTTGGTCAGAACGTATGGTGCAAATCAGATGAGTGCACAATGCTTGGCAGAAAGATGTTAAATGTCCAGGACTTGGTATCACTGCTCCTTTTAAAAAGATAAGTGTTTGATGTATGCAGTCCCAGGCACGAGCATGATATACGGCAAACAGGAGATGTACTGGCCAGATATTCAATAAATGTGAAACAATGTTGACCAAGTATAATCCGTATAAGAGCACTCATATTAGCCTGCAGGCGCACAATATGGTCATCACGATGAGGTAAGCAGAGCCACAAATCGTCCCGGGAGCCGCACAGTGCGAAGCAATGAGATGGAGCCTGAAGTTTTATTGATTGCACAACCTGGTAAAATACAGATCGCAGTCAGCTGGAAAAGGAGCTGGTTAGTGCAGCAAATGGAGGACAAGAGTTATTAAAGCTTGACGCGTTTTATCGCATGCTTGCAATTTCATCAGAAGGAGTGGTGTGACGATTCATACATGCCTATTTAAATAGCCCGGGTTGGTTAATTAATTATGTAACACCTATGAATCATAGGAGTCAGAGCTGCTTGGAGAACGGGATGAAGTTTTCAGCATATGTAAACATCAAATATGTAACTCGTGCCCTCTAATAACAAGAGCCATTCATAGAAAAACAGATCTCTAAACAAAATTAATTCAATTCATTGTACAGTTTGTTATATGGTATAAAATTACAAAATGAAATAAAATAAAATCTGATAAAATAAATTAAACTGGAGTTTGCCAATAATTGAATGTATTAAAAATGAATTTCTCCTAATAAGTCTTGGGGATACAAAAAATTGCTCAGCTGATGTGCTTACTAGTTACTTATAAACTGCTGGATCAATTACAGACATGCAAACATGACTAATTTATTTATGGAGACATTAGTCTGGTTTATTATGTCTTCTTGTTGTTTAACCTCAACTGAATGTTTAAACTGCGGCTTGGCCTGGGTTATTTCAGTCATACACAAAGTAGGAGGAAATGCAAGGCCAGACAAAGTTCTCCCTGCTGAAATATGTCATTCTGCGTATCTGCAATTATTAGGTGAAGACATTTATCCATATGAATATAGAAGTTTTTCAGGTTATTTATTTTAATCATTACAATGAGCTGCAGAGAGCATTAGGGGCCTGATCCAGACAATAACGACAGTTAATTTCTGCATGCGGTATGCATAAATCTGGCTGTGGGAACGCACTGCGCATGCACGTGGCAGATATTACTCATCGTAACTCCAGTCATACATAACTTGTACGTAACTTTGTACGATAGAGTGTGATATCCCTCCACAAGATCAATATACGCATGTATCAGCACCTTAGTTTAAACTCCCTCCTACACCACTTCCCCGTTTTTTAAGAACCTAAGGCACCTGAAAGTGCTATAAGGTTTCCTTACCTTTCCTAAGAAGGAAAATACGAACAGTGGTTCCTTCACTGCGCCCTCTCAGGCTTATTTTAATATCTCAGCTCACCCACTCTTCTTAAAAATGTCCCAAGGCTTCACTGACATGCATCTTCTTTTTTTAAAAATGACATGCAATCTTTAAAGACTACATGTAGTTGAAGTCCTAAGTACCTAAGTACTACGTAGATTGCGTAGTCACTATTACTATGTGTGTGTAGTACTCAAATTCTTAAAAACCTAAGAAGGGTATGGGTCACCATTGCAAATGGCCCTATTTCAAAAGAGGCATAGCAATCAATCAATCCCTGGAGCACTGAACAACTCCGAAAGGTAAGTACGTATTCTATTCCCAACCATCTCCCTAATCCTTACCCTAACCCTCCCTTTCTATTTCCCTGACCCTAAGCTTTCCTTCCTCGCAGCCTGACCCTAACCCCCCCCTTCCACACAGCCTAACCCTCACCCTCCCTTCCCCAGAGAAAAGGAATGGGTGAGTATACTGATCGCATACTCACCCATTCATAAAAAATAAAAATAAATGGATTCCATTCGAAATAGAGACAGCCGAAAAACAACTCTCGTCTTTCTCTACTTCCCAATGACAGCCATTGGTGTGGGGACTCCCACCTCCTAGATATAGCAGCTTTTAAAGAGAACAGAACATTACTACTAAAGTAATAACCAACAGAATGTTGCACAAATTATTTCATTTTATATATTTAAGGGTGCTAATGATGGGAAGGAATAGCGTTGGTAACCTATAGTACAGCAACCTTCCGTGTGAGAAGTAAGAATAATAAGTGCTGGGGGAACGCAATATTTAAATTTTTTTTTATCAGCTTCTACTTTAATTAATTTCTGGAGACCATAAAATGCTCCATAGTTATAAAACAAAATAAATTACTTATTTGTTAAAATATATATCAGAAATTGATATGTGATTTGTGATCTATTTGTGGGGAATCTCAAGAGGATTTTTGTACTGTAGATAAAAATTAAATATGAAATATTCAAATATGAATTATAATCTAATAATAAAACATTTGGCTTTGCAATTCATCTGTTTTTTTTTTTTTTACTTATATTATAGCACGTATGGGCAGCAGTGTGCCCATAATTCTGTGCTCGCTCCCATCGTGAGCATTTGCAATTTCATCAGAAAAAGTGATGGAGACGCAGCTTAGGATCCCATAGAGGTCCCAAATGGATAATACATGGCATTTTATTAAAAATCACTCAGCTGATGTGCTTACTAGTTACTTATAAACTGCTGGATCAATTACAGACATGCAAACATGACTAATTTATTTATGGAGACATTAGTCTGATTTATTATGTCTTCTTGTTGTTTAACCTCAACTGAATTTTTAAACTGCGGCTTGGCCTGGGTTATTTCAGTCATACACAAAGAAGAGGAAATGCAAGGCCAGACAAAGTTCTCCCTGCTGAAATATGTCATTCTGCATATCTGCAATTATTAGGTGAAGACATTTATCCATATGAATATAGAAGTTTTTCAGGTTATTTATTTTAATTATTACAATGAGCTGCAGAGAGCATTAGGGGCCTGATCCAGACAACAACGACAGTCAATTTCTGCATGCGGTATGCATAAATCTGGCTGTGGGAACGCACTGCGCATGCACGTGGCAGATGTTACTCATCGTAACTCCAGTCATACATAACTTGTACGTAACTTTGTATGATAGAGTGTGCTATCCCTACACAAGATCAATATACGCATGTATCAGCACCTTAGTTTAAATCTGTGTTTTGTTTTTTTTTTACTTATATTGTAGCACGTATGGCAGCAGTGTGCCCATATTTCTGTGCTCGCTCCCATCGTGAGCATTTGCAATTTCATCAGAAAAAGTGATGGAGACGCAGCTTAGGATCCCATAGAGGTTCCAAATGGATAATACATGGCATTTTAATAAAAATAATTATTTGGTACTCAAGCAAGCAACAAATAAAAATTAAGAAGACGGCTATTATTAAGAAAAAAAATTGATGCCCAGATTGCAATGTATTTTTGTTGGACTTTTTTACTTAAGTTTCAGGTTTTTTTTGCATTAATGAATTATAAATGAATTCCTTAATTTATAATCACTGCAATTTAGCAAAACAGGATTTACATAAACCATAACACAAAGAGGAACATGGTTACAAAAAACATATTTATGAATATCTTTTGTTGTTTAATGCGGTGTTATTAGGGTAAGATTATATTTCAATGTTAAGATTACTATATAATAAGTATACACTTAAAAATATAGCAATTCTACAAAAAATATACACAAAGCCAGGTTCTATGGTATAAATTACTGGAGGACCAGTCATATTCATTGGCTTTTCTCACAGCATAAATGTTCTCTAATATACAAAGAGGGGTAAGCACAAGGTAGATAAATTAGTCCAGATCAAATATGAAGTCACAGCAAGTTTAATCCATCTGGAAAGTGGCTTCCTACCATTCTAAAGCCTTTAAATGAATACAACCTGTACGAATCTGAACTGGCAGCTTATTTTGACATGCTGAGAAACGAAAATGTTGTGATTATATTAGATTTCCATAGGACATGTAAATGGACTTTGACTAGTCTTCTGGACAGAATGTACTTTTACAGTATGTGAATTAGTACAAAAAACGTCTCCTCCTTTAAATGACAGACATAAAGTTTTGGAGACACAACAGAATGTACCTAGCTTATATCCCTTCTCCCTTGCCTTTTACAATACCTGTATTTGTGGACATACTATTCCTGTTCTTGCTGCTGTTGGCATGCCAAGGTCCTCCTCCTTTGTTTGACTTCAAGAGGCATAAATTGTAAGTAGGATACTTACAATATTGAACCATATATCCGAACGTTTTACACGAGAGTGCCCCCCCCCCTCTTTCCTGTCTCCTCTCTTTTATCACATGCTTTGTTGAGGATGGAAAAACATAAATCAACGAGAAAGATACATTGTTAAAAAGTCTGCATGCTTTTAGAAAAAAGGACTTTATAGGCAGCGCTTTGTATTCATCTGTCCTTCTCTCTTTTGCTTTTTTCAGCCAGGATGTTTGACGTCAAACCACATTTCTGCATCCTTACTGCTAAAATTAGTGACCTTTTGATCATCCTGCTTCTTCCTGAATTATTTATCATAGGATCATAAATAAACTGAAAATATTATATGACATTTATGCTTTCACCTACCCTCATTTACAGGCATGAAAAAAAAACAGCACTTACTTTTAATTACAGTAAACCTTAGTCATGAGCACAACACAACATATGTTATAAGACAGATTTTTGGTAAAGCAAAAAAGTGGCAGTAAAATAGTACATAAAAACCAACTTGTCACAGGAGTGACCCGACACCTATTACATCCTGTTTATATTATAGTATGTGCCAAGCCCAGCTCTGTAGTGGGATTCCTCCGGCTTACTTGTGATGCCATACTCCATTCAAAAGCAGCACTGTTGAGCCATGCCCTCTTTACTGTCACCCTTAAAGTCATGCCCTTTTCCAAATGTTCTGTTTTTGTTTTTTATTTTTTATTTCTTTAAATGGGATATCAGAAACCAACTGGTGCTGTCCTTAGGTCCATCAGATCCTGCGCTCTGGGGTGGGGCGCTTTAATAACAGACTGTGGCTGCCTGCTACAGTATATAACTAGCTTGCTGCAGCTATGTGTATGATACTGCTGGGTAGTAGTGGCGAGTGTTGGTCAGAAACCCATCACTACTACTCAGGGTTTCCAAACTTTCATTGCTTTCTCCTCGGGAGATCCCAGAGGTAAGACATAGATGTCTGCATGGGGGGGCGGGACTTGGTGATATGATTTATGCAAATCACGTCTGAAGCCCTGTCCTCTGACCATCAATAATATTTTTCTTAGTATGGATGGGGGTGGGATTTGATTATGCAAACTGAGTCATTAAGACCTGCCCTGCCCCTAGTAACACTAGGAATAGTAGCATTGCTAGGAAGGGAGGCGAGACATGAGGCCGTGGCTTGCATTAAACAATTTCCTAAAGCCCTCTGTGGAAGATTTGCCACTTTCTGAATTTCGTGAGTCTCCTAGATATTCCTGGCGAGCTGGCAACCCTGCTACTACCATATCCTCCAAGATGACCCATTCCATTACGAACAAAATACTCTGCTCCTCATTTTCCAACTGTTAGTTACTATGGTAACCACCTTTGTTTAAGAGGCAAATATTTTTTTAAATATCAGATAATTTATTTAAACCAGGTGAGTGACAGTTGGAAGCTCAGGAGTGGATTAAATTGTACCTAATGGGATGGGTCATGTTGGAGGGTCCGTACTACTTCCCAGAAGCATCATATACAGGCTGTCAGCTGAAGGTGTTTATATACAGTTCCCAGCACTGAGCGCTGTTTATAAACAACCTATCACCGGTTGCCAGCCGACGCATGCACAATTCAAGCGCCATTTTGTGCATGCGCAGGATGGAGGAAGAGGCTCCTCCGCTGCCCTATAAGTCTGACAGTGTGGAATATACTAATACTCTTTAGAACACAGACGGTATAGCTATACTCAGTGTGCTGCTGACTTTTATAATTAATAACTTTTTCCAAAAAGCATTTTTTGCATTAACATTTGTATTATTGTGAGCAGCACTTGAATGTTTTACTGGATTTGTACAGTGTTAAAATACAGACTTACATACAAATAAATATTCCAGCATTAACAATGTTCTTGTTGTTCCTAGAGCCTGGTATGGTGCTAATAACATTTTTAGCAATACACAGGTGTTCTTTAACAGAGGAGATACATTTGTTTTCTACAATGGCA
Source organism: Limnodynastes dumerilii (assembly GCA_011038615.1). Classification (NCBI taxonomy): domain Eukaryota; kingdom Metazoa; phylum Chordata; class Amphibia; order Anura; family Limnodynastidae; genus Limnodynastes; species Limnodynastes dumerilii. The sequence continues at coordinate 589,686 of WWET01000424.1, forward strand.
ACAAATAGACTGCAAAGTCTTTTGTCTGCTAAAGAAGCGGGTTTAAGAAACATGAAAACGAAAATGTCCTTGCTATTATAGTGGAATATGGATTCTTTAATTCTAAAAGGAATCCATTTATATACACTGACTTATTCAGTTTAATCTTACAAAAAGAACTGTGTGTGTTCTAAAAAAAAATATGTGCTACTATTTAATTCCATCTACATTTTTCCTACAATGTGTAATATTGATCTATTCAAGTGAGAGCTTTATTCCCTGATAAATATAAGTGCATTATCTTCATTATCAAACTGCTTTAGGTACTGTAATATAAACTAATACTTTTGTGTATTAGATAAGTAGATTTTTTTTACCTGAGCTTCGGCAGTACTAACATGTCATGCATTGCCTTTCTTGGTTATCAATAGGGGTTGAAAAGGTTGAGGAGCTACAATTTAACAAATCTATCTATGCATTTTCCTCAGACACAAGTAGTCAAAGGTGTTTAAAACACAGAATGAGTGATATAATGTCACCTATCTATTGATTTCTTTGCCCCTCTAGTACCCCTTTACGGTAAAGGTGGAACTAACGGAGACAATGAAGGCGCTGGCTGCCACTGAGCCATCATCCACTGCCACTCATAGGATTTAGGAGCCGCAGATTATTTGCAAGTAATCTGCGGCTGTGATGGATTGGTGATGCAGGGAGCTCATTCTGTCTCTTTACATGCATCTTCTAATCATTGCATTGGAAGCTTCTGGGAGAAGGACTCGATACCCTGAGCTCCCTGAATGCATTCGATGATGGGCACAGGGGTAACTGGGAGATCTGATGTAGATCTCTGAGTCAACCTGCGCGCTACAGCCAGGAGCAAGAAAGAAGAAAGTGAAGGTAGTGTTGTGTGTGCATTTTATTGGAGAGCCCTTGGTCATGGGAAAGGCTGTGGTCAGAGGGGGGCCTTGGTAATTGGGCTAACCAGAGGTCAGGAGGGGGGGCTCAAAGGCAAGCGTTTATATTGCCTCTGGACAATTTCTATGGAGTTACACCACTGTCATTAAGAAGAAGCAGATACAACTTTCAAGTCAGTGTTATATAATGCTAGGATGTCAGAGGCGCCTCTGCTACCTTCCACTGGCCTCAAAGCCAAATATACACTTGTCAGATTAAAGAAAAACCAGCATGTTTCCTCCCTCCTGATCATAACCAGCCCTAGTGTTATTAGCGCTAGGGCTATTCCCGCTACCCAAAAGTAAGAAAAAATGAGTAAGAAAAATTAAACATGTAAACTTTTTTTTGTGGCACTGTAAAGCTGGGTACACACTGTAAAAACAGAAAACGATCTTCAGATTCTACACACGTTTATCGGGCGATCCTGCAGCTGTACACACTGGGACGATTTGCAGCCAGATCGTTCCCAGAAGTCCTTCCCTAAACGATCCCGCGCTGTACCAGACGATCCTGCCAACGCAGAAGCGGCAGGACTATCGTTTGAGATGCATCGTTGGTAAGTACACACTCCTAAAATACCACAGATCATAACATCGTTGATCTGTGATTTTTAGGAGCTGCCAACAATCAAAATCAAACGATCCAGGGCAGAATCTGACGATTCTCTGCATCGTTTGACAATACACACTCAAACGATTTCAGAGCTATCTGACGATTATCCTGTGATTTAAAGGATAATCGTCCGATTTCTCTCCAGTGTGTACCCAGCTTAAGGCCTGCTGATGCCTTTATTGCAGCAAAGAAAAAATATCAATAAATTCACTAATACAACATTAATATTAAAATACCTTTTTTAAAATACACTCACCAACACCCCTCGTTTGCCCTCTTTACTTGCATTTAATGGGTCTTCATGCTTTAAAAATATCCAAAATGTTTGTAGGCTTTTAATCCAAAGCTGGCTTGGCAAAATAGAAAAAAACTGTGAGAGAAACTGCGCTATGACTGGTGCTATAGTGATAAATGAGTAATCCCCCTAGCATTTCACAGCGCGTAAACTGCTACATATGACATTCAGCGCTACAATGCTGACTTGTCATTAGCTTAAGCAGGTGTCAGTGTGGTGGCTCTTACAGGGTTTTGTTTTTTGCCAAGTCAAGATTGACTGAAATGTCTGCAAACCCTTTGGATTTTTTTAAAGCATGAGGACCCTTTGGATTTATTAAGAAAGGAATGAGGGGTGTTGCTGTGTGTTTTTATAAAGGTATATAAACATAATGTTGGGTTAGTTTCTTATTTGCATTTTTGTGTGAAGTACCATACATTGATTTAAAAGTCCCGCTATGCCCTAGTAGCCCTTTGGTCAACGGCCATCCTGGTACCTGTAGTCCCACAATAACAATGGGCCTGATTCAGACTTAGAATAAAAATAAGAACTTAAAGTCACTCCTGGGCTAAACCATGTTGTTTTCGGGGGGAGTCAAGTTAATTGTAATCTTTGCATGCAGGGATATATCTTTGAATTGCTTACTGCACACAGATACTGACCAGCTTTACTATCACACTGTTATTTAGACTTGAGCTGGGAATTATCACCTCTTAACACTAGTACTGTTTGCAACAGATGAAATATGACTCCCCGGCAATCAACATGGTTTAGCCCAGGTGTGAATTTAAGTTCTTATTTTAAGAACTTTCTTAAGTCTGAATCAGGCTCAATATGTTTACTCCTTATTTTTATTTTCAAATTTTTCCAAGCTACCCCAATAATTGTAAGATATGTATGCAGCTAAAGTAATAAGCAATTGGTGTATTTGAGTGGGAATGAAGGGCTTGCATTGTCTTCAATACAGGCTTAAGCACCATCTGATAATTACTGTATATATATATTATCATTGAGCATCAATAATGAGTAACTGTTTTTTACTTGCTGATTTTCTTTTTATACTTCCAGAAAAGTTAGTATTTGAACCAAAGTTTTTATGCAAACACTTGAAAATATATGACTTATATGCACAAGCAGGATCTTTTTCATTCATCCCTTCAGTTTGAGTCTCCAAACAGTCTCCTCAAAGTGACTAAATTAGGTGTGTAGTGTTGCCAACACTTGAGTTGTAGTTCTATGGCTTTTACTGCAATAAGCTTTCAAAATATGCACAACAGCAGTAGATATTTCAAGATAACATATAAAATCAGCATGTGAAGTTAATTATTCAGCATCATATGAAATATTAAATATGCCTGATGCAATAATCTGCAGGAGATGTTGAAAGATGTATATACTATTGAAAGAAAAAAAAATATTTTATTTCTCAATTCCCATCGGTGTAACAGGGATATGGTGTTCCTTTTGAATGGGAAATTACTTTATAGTATAAAATTATGCCAAGGATATAGGAATAAAAGCATAAAATATAAAATTATAAATGATTTTATTCATGTAATTTGATTTCATCAAGAATACAAATTTACATATGTGAGTCTCTGAACACATTACATGACCAAAGAATTTAACCATAATTTCATTATCGTTTTTTAAGCCAATGAATTTTCCGATAAGTCTTTAGTCTTGTGCTTTTTCATTTCCTAAATCATTGACTGTATAGCGTACGTTATTTTCATTACAATATGTGCTCAGATATTCAGACTGATATTAGACTGAAACAAGAAAACAAGACTTTATTGTTAGAGGTTTGTTGCCAACATGAACCATAACTGTAATACTGGAAATAAACCACATTTCAATACAATAGCTATATTGTGGATAATATATTCATTCAAATTGTCCAATAAACGTCCTTTGCAAGTGCCAAATAAGATGACAACATTAATGGTCAATTTGGTTATCAGATGTCAGTAAAGATTGGTTTTTGTAATGATTTCCATTTCTTGGTTTATGGAGATCACCAGAGACATCGATGTATCATAAACTGCACAATGGGCCAGATCCAGAGCTATGTTTGTATTATGATTAAAGACGTAGCGTATTTTCTATGCACTCCCCTAGGCTCTCCCCTCGCTCATACGTACTTTGGCCATTTTACGCTTCCCAAACCCTACCTTAACTTTACACAGCGTAACTACTGTCATACGTACAGGTAGCACGTACGTAACGGCCTAAACACACCCAGACTGTTGGATTTAAATGCCTCCCCCCGCCTCCGAAGCGTAATTACGGGTGTCGTATGCCTGATATGCCCCTTTATTCGTAGTTACGCTGCTGATCGTAGGATGGTACGTATGTTCAGCGTTACGTGGCGTAACATCTGGCATGCATGCACAGTAAATACTAATGGGCAATTTTACGTCAGCGGCTAGCGTAAAATCGCTAGCGTACGTACTTCTGGATATACCCCAATATTAGTAAAGGTGTTGGATTTTATTATGCTCTTTTTATTGTATAGACCAGTGGTTGAAGAGGTCATTTAGAAGTATGAATAATGAAAATAAAAGGAGTTTAATCATTTTTGCAATTAAAGCAGAAGAAACAGAATTGCAAACCACCTTACACCACCACAATCACTGCTATAGATATACTATAATGTTTTCTATATTGTATGTAAGTATTTTGTTTCCTGCATTGTATACAGCCTAGACAGGCTCTCATCTCTGTACTGCTCTTTGTACTGCTCTTTGTATTGCTATTATTATCTTTTCTATATAAAGCAGCTGAATGTTTTAGACTGTTCTACACTGATGGGATGATGATACAAATACAATAAAACACCATGAAATAGCATTGTGCAGAGATGACAAGAACATTTGGTGCATTAACTTCTACTAATCTAACAAGCCTGCATTGTGTGGATTGTATCTCCTTCATTTAATAGTGCTTGATATAGTTTAAAAAAAAAAAAACCTGTTAGAAGTCTCTATACAAATAGCCCTATATAGAATAATCCACACTAATATTATTTTAATCATTTCCATTGTTAAAACTTTAGAATCATAGAATTCGAAGGCAGAAAATAATCTAATAATGCCCCCTCCACCCACGCACCACCCTACCTGCGAAGCAACCCTTCATAAATCTTCCCCCCAAACCCCCATCCTCCAGTTGTTATACAGAGAACACTTATCACTCACTCACCCCCTGGAGCCACAGTCCCTATAACACACATACACTACTGTTAATTTTGTTAGCAGCCAATTAACCTACTAGCTAGCATGTTTTTTTTTAGCATGTGGGAGGAAACCGGCGTATTCGGAGGATACCCATGCAGACCCAGGGAGAACATGCAAACTCCACACAGGTAATGCCTTGTCCAAGAATCGAACTTATGACCTCAGCACTGTGAGACAGTGCTACTCACTGAGCCACCTCCAAGTTAAAAGTTATCAGTCCAAATATAGACCTCCGGCAAAAGTTTGATGCTGGTGACCTCACATAGATTTGTGTGCTCACAGAGGGTTATAGCCTATGGGAATGTTTTTTAGAACTACATATGTGTAGAAAAAGATTCATATGCAAAATGCATTTGGACATAAGCCACCATACATTGCAAAGGAGTTATGGGTGGTTCCAATGTGGTTTGGGATGTGTGCAGTCAAGTTGAATGCTATATTGAGTCCAAGTACGATACTTTTAAGCTTATTGTATAGCGCTAGTGCAAAAACGTACACACACATAACGTGGAAATTACTTGTCATTAAACACTTATAAAGTGTGTATTGCGAACGCATACTACTAACATACTATTAACTTTAAAAAAAGTGCACAACTACATTAGCCTCTAAATATGTGATTCTTTTGTTTTACCTGATCAGTGTGTTTGGGTATAAGGGGTTACTAGTGGATCAGTGGTCGGACGGACTGCTGATCTGCTCCTAAGACTTAAGACTGCCTTATGGCAGCATCGGTCACAGTGTCTCTGCACGAGCGATGGGTGTGACAGGGGCTTCACTCTCCTTTTCCATTGAAACTGAAAGACGCCTGCACGTACGGAAAGAGTGTAAGGGTCTGGATCTGGTCTATAGTGTATTTGTGCTGCAAGATACCTAAGTCTGGTGAAAGATTAATTCTGTAATGTCATGCTACAGCCAAGACCAGTGCTTGGTCTATGGACACCCTAGGCAAAGCTTCAGTCTATAACCCTCACCCTTAGCATTGTACTGCTTCAGAGGCACAATTGAGCAAAGCCCCTGCATAGTACAGTACAGCTTATTCCCTGTGGCAGTGCATACTTTTCCTGTTTGCCTTTGCAGGGGATTAGCTGAGCAGCAGTGGCATGTGTGTGTTCTGCAGCGACCACCAGCGTCCATGAACACCTACATGCCACCCTTCCTCAGGACCAAAAGGCTCAATGCACACAAAGGGCAGGACCCTAAAGTCTGTCCGATAGGGGACTTACTGAAGTCATTTGTGTAAGTACCCCGTCTGGGAACATCTGAGCATGTGCGCGCCAGAAGTTCCCTGTGCATAAGTAATAACGTACGTAACAAAGTTACCCACCATATAGGCAGGGATAGCAATTTAAATAAGGGGTCTTGGGCGAGGAAAGCCCCGTTACGACTAGGGGCCAGATTCACTAAGGAGCGAGTTTACTTGCCTGTTAAAATCGACAGACATTGCTGTAATTACTATTGGGCGAGATTCCCCAGTGATTTTCAAACTACAGCGATGTCCATCGACAAGTTTATGTTAAACTACGGCGAGTTTGTGTAAAACTCGCTGTAGTTTCTGTTAAATTCGTTGTAATTTATTACCCTTTTTAATTAAAATATTATGGCCATCGGTATAAATGTACAAACACCTGCCGCTGCATGCTATTACCCTTAACCCCATAACCCCATAAGGGTTAATGGCATGCACCGCATATATAACATCCCCCCTAAACATATTTTCTTAAGTCCACTATAACTATGATCATAGAAATTATACCGCTGTTCCTCTATTAGTTAAAAACCATGCCTCATCCACTCATACTTAATATACATGCCCCATCCACTCATACTTAATATAAATGCCTCATCCACTCATACTTATATAAATGCCTCATCCACTCATACTTAATATACATGCCCCATCCACTCATACTTAATATACATGCCTCATCCACTCATACTTAATATAAATGCCCCGATCCACTCATATTTAATATACATGTCCCGATCCACTCATACTTAATATGCATGCCCCGATCCACTCATACTTAATATACATGCCCATCCACTCATACTTAATATACATGCCCCATCCACTCATACTTAATATACATGCCCCATCCACTTATACTTAATATACATGCCCCATCCACTTATACTTAATATACATGCCCCATCCACTCATACTTAATATACATGCCCATCCACTCATACTTAATATACATGTCCCCATCCACTCATACTTAATATACATGTCCCGATCCAGTCATACTTAATATACATGTCCCGATCCAGTCATACTTAATATACATGTTCCGATCCAGTCATACTTAATATACATGCCCCATCCACTCATACTTAATATACATGACCCGATCCAATATTAGTTAACATACTTGCCCCAAGCTATTAATAATTAATATACTTGCCCCAATCTATTAATAATTAATATACTTGCCCCGATCCATTATTAATTAATAGATAATATTACAAGCACCAGCATGTGTTATCCCCTGCCTTACTTGCTGGTGTCACATTTAGAATACTACCAGCAAATTCATGTGATTGTGAGTTACCTTAACCTGCATCTAGTTCATTATTACACCAATACTACCAGGGGTATGTAAAACTACCTTAAGTCTGGAAAAGGCCCATGGAACTCTGGATAGGTTGCACGCATTTTCAACAGCGCATCAGCTGTGCTAAAACTCTGCATCCTGAGAGATTATAGTGCAATATTAAAATATTTACCCATGCATTCATAGCTATTCCTTTTATATTTTTTATTTTTTATTTTTTTCCTTCATCTCTTCCATCAATTTATTCATTTCTGTCTGTAGGTCATGCAGGTTAACTTGAAGTCGCTTTTCTTAAATCCCCTTTGCAAGAAACACATTTGCAAATCTGAACTATGATTAATTAACTAATGACTAACTCATATTCCCATCACTTTAAATTGGCCTCTGTATCTGTGCAGTTAGTTATTTGCAGATTCAATTCTTTTACAGACATCATTTTCTCATGAGACCTTATCCTTGTGCACTGTGTTCTGACCTGAAAATCAAGTTCAGTGATCAATTGGTTAAAGGCATCTTGGCTTCTTCCACCTGAGCTTCACATTTCTTTTCCAGCCAGTACAACTGGAAATCTCTTTTATCAAACCCAGAGCTCAGACTTGTGACTGGAGTCTCCCATTCAATTAACGTATCTGACAAAGTTTTGCATTTCATTATTTGCAGCCTGTAATAACGGTTTGCCCCACCCATCCATAATTGTTCTGGTTCATTTTTTGGCATGTCGAGTTCTGTTTTCAATTTGACTGCAGATGTACCTTGAAAAGTGGGAGAGAAGGTGTGGACGAAAATAGTCAATGTAGAGTAAGGACAAGCTCCCGCAAATGAGCCCAATCGAGACCTCCATGTAAATGTAAGTATGTATGCACAGGTGAAGACTAAACATTTACACCAGCCACACGGCTGATTTTTACCTTCCAGTCAGAATCAGGCCCTTAAGATTCAGTATTAGTTGTCAAACATAAAATAAAACTATATACCTTCTTCGACACAATTATCAATAAAGGAGTTATGCACAGATGTCAAAACCAAATATATACGTTTTTTAATTCAATTATCAATAAAGCAGTTATACGTAATAGCTGTTGCAATCAATATCAATGGTAATTAATGCAGACATACTTAACATCGTAGATATTTTCAAGGACTCGTTCTTAATGTCTGGGGGGCTCTGTTGTTAAATATGTCCATAAATATTGATAATCAATGCTAAAATAGGCAGAGAGTAGCGCTCTAGGGTACGGTGGGGAGCAGCAATTTCTTGAGCGCTTTAGCCCACATCCTTCTCCTATAATCAATGCTAAGTCTGGACACCACTCTTCAGATTACAGCTACAGTCAACCAGACCAAGGCATGTCCAATATTTATACCTTCCCTTTACTGTGACAAGTTCCCCAGTTAGTGTGTATATTGGAAATCTAACAGTTGTAAATTATAGAAGAGAGAGCGTGAGAGAGAGAGAGAGCAAGAGAGAAAGATGGGGAAAGCACAGATTTTTGTCCCCCCCACTAATCTTCACAAGTGTTTCAATAACAGACTAAACATTTACCCCCATTCTTTATATTATCCTATTCTTATTCTTTGATTTGCCCTATTTAAAAAAAATTCCAGGTAATATTTATTATTTAGCTATTTGTTAACAGGTTTTTATATAGCACCATCTTATTAAAAAGTGTTTAACAATTTTTTAACAATCATTAAAACATGACCGCATAGTTAAAAACAGATGGTGGGTAAGTGGGCCTTGCTCACAAGCTTACAGTCTATAGGACATTGGGGATTGATACATGAGACAAATGCTATCTATCTATCTATCTATCTATCTATCTATCTATCTATCTATCTATCTATCTATCTATCTATCTATCTATATATATGGTAAAAGTGTGATTCAGTCATACAGCAGTGATTCAGTCATACAACAGCATTAGTATTAAAACTGAGGATAACTAATGTGTTCAAGTGTGACAGGCCCTGAGATCCAGAGGGACCCCTGCAATACACTGCTGCAGATACTATTGAGGAGGGATGGGGGGCCCCCCCAAAACATGAGTGGAAATTAGGAACTGGAGCCAGAAGTTGTTTCACTGATTGAGAAATTTGGTTAATATTAATGTCACAACACTATAGAAACCACAAAGCTAAGAGGTACAGATGGTGTCACCCATATGACTAATTTAGCAAATAAACACACACACAACCTAGATAAAACACCTAGGTGACAAAAAACATAAAGCTTATTGCATTTGTGATGCTATAGTTAAACATGACCAAAAATGAATTTGTTCTGATAAACAGATATCTCCAAGGTGCTAAAACTCATATAGTTTATCAAGCAAATGTGGAGCCTTGTAAAGTGTAGAAAAATATTTTGCTAAAGTACTATTATCTCCTTTTCCATGCTCTTAATCTTCCCATGACTGACGGCTGCCCACAACCTCCCCCCAACAACCACCAAAACCCGAAATAAAACACAGACAACCATGAGCTGGATTTTAAAAAGGGGGCATAATTTATTGATTGGAATTAGAGACTATAGATTTGCAGTGGTTGGCGACAACAGCAGGAGGGGAACAGCTCTTGCCAAGATGTAACACGACAGGCACCCCCTGTCCAAAGCGCCCACCAGGTAGGGGTCAGAAACCGGGTACTAACCCCCATCAACGTGCACGCTATAAGCGGCAGAAGGGAACCCCGCCGCACGGCTCGGCCTCCCACCCATAATTGAGGAGTGTACCTACCCCTACCTAACAAACCGTTCCCCATGCGCTGAATAGTCAAGCTGTTCCCCTCTTGCTACCGCCA
>WWET01000424.1:602286-612525 GCA_011038615.1 Limnodynastes dumerilii
TATATTAGGTGCATATATTAGGCGCATGCGTGATAACTTAATATACGCAATTTACATAGGACTTAAGAACAGGACGGCTCTGAACCTATTTCCTCAAGGTTCGTAAAGACTTCAGAATGGAGGGGCGTACCAGGAAAACTTAAGAACGAAGATAAGAAGCTATTTAAATGAGGAAATCTGGACGCGTTCTTAATTAGCTGCTACAAACCTAAAGATAAAGTAGCCCTATGGCATTCGTAAGTCGGTTAAGAAGCTGAAAGCTGGAGGTGTGTCTGGGGGTGTGTCTGGGGGCGTGTCAGGGAGTTGCCTACTTTTTGAGTAAAATTAGAAACGTAAAGCCTTCTTAAGTGTCCAAAGTGTAAAGCTGTACCTGGACACACCAAGCTGCAAAGTAAGGGGTAAAAAAGAATATACAGCTCAATTTTTCAATTTGAGCTAGAAAATGCCATATCTCAATGTATGTGCGGGGGTCTGGCAATACCACCTTTTAAATTTGTCTCCCTACAGTTTATTATGCTTTTTCTCCTTTTTCTCTCAAAGGACTCGATCCGGATGTAAGAGTACCTGTCAAAAAGGTGTTTGATGGAATGTATATACTCTTACTACTGACTCGATCCAGATGTAAGAGCAAAGTCAGTACGTTTGCAGTCCTGTGGTATCCTTTATTCCGCACAAAGGAGATTTGTACATCCCCCCGATCTCCTCTGTGTGGAAGGCAGTTAAGAGGACTGCACCCTACATTAAGTATTCCACATGGAAGGGTCAAGGCAAACCCGTACTGTACAATTTAAATATCTATGCCCACCCTACCTGCTCCTTGTGTGAACACTGAAGATTGCACGGAATTCTGCATTGGAGGGATGCAATTTCATGCAGAATTCCTTTCACTGCACATCATGTGATCTTTTCCAGCAGATCATATGATAAACTGTTGTTTATCATGTGATCTGCAGGATAATTGCCAAAATATTACTGTATACCCAGCTTAAGACTTTCACAAGTTTCTATGGTACAACTTTATAAATAAAATAAAAGAGTTTATGTCAAATATTACTATTAATATTTATCACTATTTAGGTAAAGCAGGCTTTGAACAAAGGATCTTCTGGCCACATACTGGACTGGATCCAGACTTGTGTCCGGCACCCCACTTATGCACGCAAAGTGTGTAAGTGGGGTGTTTTGACTGGAGTATGCAGGTTTCAGATGTTACATGCATTTTACACAAGTAACTTCTATTGTACAAAACTTATTTCCATAACATAGAAAATTCACAGTAAGGGCTGTGGACGGGTGTGAATTGTACAGTGTAGGATGGGTTTGCCACATTTGTGTGGATCAGGGGTCCGAGCCACTGCCACACATTACAGATAAGGCCGGCTTATGTCAACGTAACTGCCATAAAGCCCACACAAGAGATGGGAGTGACAGGAGGGGTTCACTCCACTCTATGGGGCATATTGCCAGACCCCCGCACATACGGAAAGGGTGCAGGGGTCTGGATACTGTCCTCTGTGCATAATGACAAACCAAAGGAAATTAAAATTTTGATTAATTTCAAGCAAATATTTTGTGAAAACAAAATGAAATAAATAAAAATAAAACGTGCACAGATGTTGAATTCTACAGACAGATGCAACAATCATATTTTTTTTTATCTTATATGCATTTAAATACTATTAACATCCTGCAGATCCATGGCTAGCTAGCTATTTGTGTAAATATATAAACAATTTATTATGACTCCTTAACCCCAGGAAGCTATATAACTACGTCCAGGACAAAATAATCAAAAACAGAAAACCATCCTGCACATAATGACCCTGATTCACACCTAAGAAGGTTTTAGGTTCCTAATTTTATGCACCCAAGTAGCATTCTGACTCCCCGGACACGCTCTTGGTTTTTAGCGTCTTAACCGACTCTTAATGTCATAGGGCTAGCTTATCTTAAGGTTCATAGTTGTGTATGTATGGAAAGTTTTTGCCTAACCGTGCCCAAATTTTCCCATTTTATTGCTTCCCCCACGCACCTGGTTAGGATATATCATTTCTGTGTGTGTGGTCAGCTAGTGGAGCTTTTTCAGGTGACATAGTAACTCTGGAGATAGTTAGACAGACAATGGAAGAGAAACATAAAAAACCAGGGTAATAAAGACAAAGACACTGCATAGAAAGAGTGGGGTACAAAGGTGATCAGGAAGCTCACAGGACATAGAAGGCTTTGGTCTAGTGTGCTGAGGTTAAGGACATTTAAACGTCAGAGTGGTTTATCCTCACCCTTGGAAATCAGAGGCAGCAATTGTTTACTGTTGGTGTTCATCTCAGCTACAAATAATGGGGTAGATCCAGAACTACGTTTGCCGTACGTTTATACGCGTAGAGTATTTTCGTGCGCGTAAATTCTATACACTCCCCTCGGCACACCCCTTGAACGTACGTATTTTGTCAAGATACGCTTTCCAAAACCTACTTTAACTTTTGCCAACGTAACCACAGTCATACGCACACGTACGTATGGGCTTGACGAATTTACGCAGCTAAGCACGCCCATACTGTACTCTTTAAATACAACCCCCCGCCTACTTCACGTATTTTGGACGCACGTAAAATTGGCACGCCCAGACGTCAGTATTTACGTGACACATACGTGAATGGCCCATACGTTAACAATTACACTACGCTATTGAGCGTATTTTCGATAGTGCGCATGCTCAGTACTTACAAATACGCGATTTTACGTCTCCGCCACGCGTAAATTCGCTCCGAAGCGTTGTTCTGGATCAGGCCCAATACCTGTAGTATATATCTCACCAAATGAACCCTTGCCATGCCACTTGATCAGAGAAAGTATTAACAAGATGCGTGTGTGTGATTAATATAAAATTCCTAGGGGAGTTTACTTTTATTCTCATTCCTAGAAATGAAAGAAAAAAATTAGTTTAAATAATCTCAAAAGTTTTTTTTTTTTTGTAGAAAAAGAAATCACCTAATAAAAGACTTCCCTTAAGCTAGGCACACACTAAAGTTTTTGATGATCAGACATCTCAGTTTTGCAGTATCCATTCTTGCCCTGGTCTGCTTAATAATACCCACCATATATACTGCTCTCTAGTGGATCATATCACAAACTGTTCAAATAAAGCTTTGCTGCAATGATATGGTAGCCCACAAGATGGTGCTATAAAGAAATACGAATGGAAATTGTTGCACACTGAGAAATTCTTCAGACATCATATAAAATCAAAAGATCAGATGCTGTTTCAGACTACTCTTACAGACTGTATAAACAGACCTGTTCTGGATGGAAGTGCTGCTGAGGTCCTGCTTCTCACACTTTGCCTGCCATGCTGAGGCGGTGCTTTACTGACAGTGTCACTGAGGAAAAGCCTATGCTTGACAGCCATCGCTAGAGAGATCAGTTAGCACTGTCTACAGGGGAGGGTGGAGGTTATTTAGATTTATCAACCCCCTCAGAATACTCTATGAATACTGTACCCCGGTCACAGTGTGACTCCCTGTGGACCAATGTTGCTCTAGGATTTGCCTATACGGCTTATGCCTATAGACGACTCTGTTCTTTTCAGATATTATGTATTATAATGTTTAGAGTACTGTTTGTCCTGATATGAATCTACAACATAAATAAAAGATAGTCCATTGAGTCACAGTCTTATCATGTTCTCATAACCAGCATGTGATTTCCCAATACAAGAATTGATACAACTGCATTTAGTAAAGTTGATAAAACACTAAAACAGTGCGTCTATAAATACAATAGCATATTCAGAAGCCAATGTAATGACTAATGGCTCCAGTTCATAACAATATACCTGTAATAGTTAGGGCCACTGAATAGGTGTTTTGCATCCAAAGTGTCACTACCGTAAGCCATGAACTCTCTGTAAATATAATGCAATAGGAACTGCAGAGTTCTCAAATCATGACTCCGTTAAAGGTCAGTTGAGCTGTACAGGATTATATAAATATTCTCAGACGACTTTGATCATTTAACATTTTCACAAGTTCAAAATTCAGATTTACAATATGGGAATTTAAGCTAAATATGCTTGTTTTCTGCTGTTAAATTATTGACACACATTAATACCCTTGATATCATGCCACAGGGTGGGAATCCCTGGCTGGCATGCATCTTTCTAATGAAGTTTTTTTTCTTTTTCAAGCTGATTCACGGTTTTGCTTACTTCAATTACTTTCTTTCTCTCTGCCTTAGTGGTTTGCTGCGTTAGTTCTTCCCTGCAGCGAAGAACAAAACCGAGACACCCTCCCAATTTTATCTCCGCCATCTGGATTTCAATTTCAGTAATTTCTGTTCAGTATAAATATCTCCACCAGGACTGGGATCACAGTGCCTCACTGTACACCAGTATATCTGAACCATGTCTGTGTGCTGTCTTTCATCTTACATGCTGTTCAATGCTTAGAAAATTGTACTTACTTTAAAGCATTTATGACTGCAGACAATATTCTCCTATAACTACTGTGACAAGGCTTTGCTTCCTGCTTCAGTATACCAGAAATGTGGGATAAGGCTGAATATTTGTGTCTTTAAAGAAGGCATTGTCAGACTTCTCTTTACAGGTTCAGTTCCTGTGAATCTATATTTGCCATTTATAACTGTTAAGCAGCGGCACAGACATTAATCCCAAAAGTATAGAAAATCAGAGCTGAATTACAAATAATCTAGGACATTTCTTCATCAGACATCAGTTTCAAAGTTATTCATCAAAGACAAGACCTGCTGTTTGTTAAATATGGTTGGGGGAAGGAGGGGTTTGACTCTGAATCTGAGAGCATGGGGGAAGTGGGGGGGGGCACAAATTTAGATCTGTTCAGATTTAGTGTTGATAGTAGATTCTTGCTAGCTGACTGCTAATTTATAGATGAAACATAGAGTTATACAGCATTTAATGTTGCATTCCTGGTAATTGCAAAATACATAACTTTTTTATTTTACTTATTAAACAATGTTGCATCGGGAGAAAAACCTGTAGGGCCCGATCCAGAGGTGAAGTTATGCTAAAGGGTGTGTTGTGGGGGGAAAGGGGTGGAGGGACATAGTAAGTTTGAGCAAGTGCACCCGATCCAGATTTGAACACAGGCGTACAGAAGTCAAAACATTTGTATCTACAGCAGGTCATGTTTAAGTCCATGATGCTTTTCACAACTTTCCATTAAGTGGTGATACTTTAAGGTATTGGAAAGTGTCAGAAATCTGCATGTGTTAAATCATTTCAGAAAAAAGATAATTTTTTTTATGCTTTTCTTAGAAATGTAAAATTTTTGTTTGCAATTATTTTTAGGTATTTACAATCTGACAGAGGTGCTCGAGATAATCCGGACTATCATTTACAGTCAGCATTACACAGTACTACCCTACGTATTGAAGGTATGTGCCGTAATTGCTTGCAATCCAAAGGCACCATTGTGTGTACTTATGTATTGCACGCAGGCCCCACATTTTTAAGACATCTACGACACACACGATGCCTGTCTATTTGCAGGAATCTCTGGATTGGGCCGATAGTGTGTACATTAGATTTTCTCTCAAACTTTGTATCATCCCTCATAGTCTTACAAAGATAAATAGAGAGCAAGAGATAAGCTCTTTCGCTCTCTCTCCTGTTCATCTGAATGCACGACTCAAAGGTTAACACAGTGTTCATAGGACAGAGTCCTGCACTGCAAGCATCCCCACTGCTGGATGGGGTGATGGAGCACAAGTTGGTTCCCCTACATGTTTGACGGAACCCTTGCCATGGGGAGTGGCTTTGTCTACTTCAGCCCTTATACAGTGGGATATATAATGAACTGTAGGGCATATTTGTTGACTGCTTTACTACAACTGAGCAATCTTACAACTCAAGGTGAGTACCAGCACTTCTTCCATGCAAAAAAGAGCCATGATTATGGTCATTATTAGCAGCTATGCCAGAGTTTGGACAGGTGAGAATGGATGCACCTAAAGTTGTCACAACTGCAACTTTTTGAACTACAGTTCAGCATTGGCTGCAACTTGTTTAATGTGCAAGATTGTGTAATACTGAGATTATTCCCTATAACACTTCTTGCACATGATGCACAGAAATCATTTTGTGGGCTGAAATGATAACAAAAGAACAATGCCAAATTATTCCTACTCTAGTTGTAACAAGTGCAGAAAAGAAAAACAAAATAAACATGCCATTTTGAGTAATTCTTTACCGCTGTGATGCAGGCCCATCTTTAGCAGAGCATCTGCTTCCAAGTTGCAAATGCAATAAAGCTTTGCAATATTTCAGAGACTACTGTTAAACTTAGTAAATAACCATTTGTATTATTAACTTAATTCCCTTTATGGCAAAAATAATGCTCTCAAACTTATCATTCATTACATTTTCAGTCCGTTACTTTCCATAACAACTGTAACAATCTGTACTGCTTGAAATGATGTTGAATGTTACATGATTGTTAAGAAGACAGGTTTTATATCAGCACAGAGCATAGAAGTGTACACAAAGCACAGAACTGCTGTCAGTGGAGTGTTTGTCAAGTAACATTTTCTGCTTTATGTGGTAACAATAGCCGATGGGAGTGAAAAAGAGAGGCCAATGTGAAAAGAGGCATCGACTTGGGATAAAATTACGATTTTTTTTTTGTTAGGTGTGGAACATGTTATTATAGCATGGCCTTGTAGGCAGAAATGTCTGAGAGGATTACAAAGGCAGATGAATCATAGAAATTGTATTGATTTTTTTCTTTCCCCCATTTAACTTTTCCCCTCTTCACACTCTCACTTGTACAGGGTTCCTGACTCAAGGATGTATTCGAATTAAGATGATTTATATGTCCAAAGTCAGTGATGGAAAGACGCTTGCTATTCACAGACAGGAGGTGCTAGAAGAAAGTTTCATAAAAATCAAGATTTTACCATTTGGATTGATTTTAAGTAAAGGTTATTATTAATCTGGAGGTCAAGAGTGTAATTCCAACCAATAGCTATGTGAATTTTGTATGCTTTCCACATACTGTAGGTTTCCTCCAGGTTCATTGGTTTAATCCCACAAGCCCAAAAATATAGCGGTTGATAAATTGGCATAAACAAAGATGATGCTTGTATCGTAGGGAGGTTACAGTGGACGCTCCCAGGGGGAGGTTAGTGATTACATATCAGTCTGGGCAGCACTATATTATATGAGTCGCATTGAAAAATGACTAATAATTGTGTGGACTTAGACCACTATATAAAGTGATATTTTTCTGTGTAGGGCCACCAACATACATTTAGGGCCCCAGTAAGGCAGCTTCTCAATTGTCAATCCATAGAATCTTAAAGGCTGATCAAAATAGACAACTATGCTGGAATATATATCACAATATAAAAGTGTCGGTATCTGGTTTATGCTCTGCTCTTTCCGTTCCCTTGACCCTGTATTTAAGCCAGACCTGTCAGAACAGATAATGCTCTTATCATATGTACTACCAAGTGGCTACAAGAAGGACAGTCACTGAGGACAGCTCTGCTTGCCTCAGCCGCACAGTCACAGCATCTGTAATAACTTGTAGACGTAATAATGGGAATATAAAGCTTGTTTTCTAAAAATAAAAACCAAAAATCAACAACAGAGGGGACATATGTATCGGCCATGTAGTTCAATAGTTCAAACACAAACCTGAGAGATTTAACTGCAAGAAGCAAGGGATGAGGCTCTGGACCACATAGTGTTCTGCACATCAAGGTCCAGTCTTCTGGAAAGGAGATTCTTCCCATAACTAGGATTGGAAAACTTCTGATGTTTGTGATTCTGAATGTTCACACGCTGTGATTTCTGTATGGGTCTTGTGAAGTTATATAGAGTTATAGATCGATTATTAAAAGTAAAATATTAAGTATCCGATTCTCAATACCTAATGACAGATTTCTGAAAACAAAGAGTTGGCTGCTTGTCCAAAAGAGCCTTAGAATTATTCTCAGAATGAAGAGAAACATCAACAAGCTAAGAAACTAGAAAACGCTTTATATGTCACCAGTCACTTACACCAGAAGTATTTTGAAACATATTATATTTTCTTGTTTTGCTTGAAAACAGCTTCCGTATGTATTATAATACAGTATAAATAAAGGCAGTTCGGGGGATGGGGTTACCCAGAGCTGAGTTGTGTATATGTGTACTTACTCTCTGGTTGACTGTAATTACAGAATTAGATTTCTCGGAGTCCACAGCGGTGTAAAGCCTCTGTACCCTGACAATCTGGATCAGGAAGATCCACAAATCTGTATTTTTTTTGTAGTTTCAGTGGTATTCTGACGGTAGGGTGAGTGCTAGTTGGAAAGGGGAGGTGTGCAAAGTGTATAGTACAGCTCTGCCCAATGCATGCCGCCATATCCAGACTTCATATCCGTTCTCACAGTGTTTGTGGCAAAAGTTGGCACTGCTACTGATGTGAATTATGTACTGGCTCTCTATTAAAATAATACTAATAAAAAAAAATAATAAAGAAAAAGATCATCTGACTTCTGGTTTGCTTTGCCAAACTTTTATACAGTGGTACACAAAAAAACTACTATATTCAGGCACTTCTATTTGCAGGCACAGGAAGGATTCAATAATAAGTCCAAACACACAAAAACAGCATGAAAGTTCATTGTGGACGGAAACGCGTTGGTCTATAGTAGCAAATCCTTGGAGCTCCTGACCTTCTCCCGTGTGCGTTGTGGCTACGGCCCGGGCTTCTTAACAACTATTTTCCTGTCAGCACCTCGTACTTGGGACATTGCAACAACTATTCAAGGATCAGTGCATGTGAGCCCCTATATAGAATCCAACTTCTGAACTTATTTACTTTTGGGATTTATATATTTTTATCCTTTTTTTGTGTGTTTGGACTTATATAGATTTTTCAATTTTTTTCCATTTTTTATTTTTTACTAATTGAATAAAAGATTTTAGTATTTATAATTTTACGTTTATTGAATCCTTCCTGTGTCTGCAAAATGAAGCACCTGAATATAGCAGTTTTTGTGTGTATCTCAACGGGCGATAAGTAAAATCACCCCTGTCTGTGGGCAGCAGCTATTTGTTTCTTGGAGCGATCTTTGATCAGATTGTTTCTTGCGCAATATTTTATAGAGTGATAATTCTCCTTCCTTTCTATAGGTGAAACTCTCTAAAGTATACCATGAGAGTGAATATCTTCATAAATGATTGGATTTAATATTTGATACAGAACCTGTGTTATAACAAGAGGCTGAAAAGTTTCTTAGGTAATATATAGACTTTTCACCTAAAGATGTTATAGACAAGTCTATTTTGCATTCTTTTCATCAATGACAGTGGGTTATATTTTCTAGGAAGAAGAAAAGGAAATGTGGAAAAAAATCCTATTGGCGCTAAAAGGGAGAACAGCAGCTGTTATGGGAGATTTTGCCTCTCTCCCTGATAAAAAACAAAAAGAAACGTGGAAACAGCGCTAAGAAGAAATTAATACTAAAAAACAATTAATGGCTGGTGCTGATAGAACACATGTAAACGACAACCTGATATAAGCACAATTTATTAACAAATAAACATATAAATAAAGCAAATAAACAATCACTATTAAAAAACCACAATGTATTCAGCTAACAGTGTAGAGAAAAATAAAATACGGTTAGATTGATGAATCAAAAAGACATTATTCCTCAAATAGTAGGATGCATCAGTTCAAAGCTGTTAGCAAATGGTATTGATATTGATAAATATCCGTCCAAAAAGCAGAATACTTGGAGACTATGAAGCTGTATAGCAAGGCTGAAATCAATGGAGATGAATGAATGGTTTGAGAAATAATCCCACATGAAGGGCCTGATCCAGAGCTACGATGTTACACTGAGCGCTGTAGCGCTCAGCGTAACATCGGTGCTCACTGAAATCAAATGAATGAATGGTTTAAGAAATAATCCCACATGAAGGGCCTGATCCAGAGCTACGATGTTACACTGAGCGCTGTAGCGCTGCGCTCAACATCGGTGCTCTGGCCGACACTCCCCTTGTGCGGGCGTATGGCCCCTTCCTTACGCCTGCTGAAGGCTACCCTAGCTTCGCCCGGCGTAAGGAAGGGGCCATACGCTCACACAGGAGCGTATGGCCTCTTAGCACGCCCCCCCACCCTCATTTACTTACCTCCACCCGCCCACCAGCAGTAACGTGAGCGTAGGGACGCTGGAGGACGTCCCCTCCAGCGTCTCTACGGCGCTACT
>WWET01000424.1:614837-629011 GCA_011038615.1 Limnodynastes dumerilii
ATCATGTCTCAAACCCCCTCCCAGTATCCTCCATCATGTTATCAGCACCTAGTATCCCTCAAACTCCCCCCCATCCACTATCATGTCACCAGTCTCCAGAGTATTCCTATCATGTCTTTCCAGCATTCCCATCAATGCCCAGCCTCCTGGTATTTCTCCACTTACCTTAGATGTCTTCCCTTCCTCCGCGACGCGCTGTCCCTTGTTCCTGTGCAGGCAGGAAGTCTCTGCTATCAGCTGTCGGGCAGAACACAGAGCAACTGATCGCAAGCCCCGGCAGCTGAAGGTTTGCGATCAGCTGCTTTGTGTAATCACAGCGGCGGCTGATAGCAGAGACCTTCCTGTCAGCCATGAAGTGGGGGTGATGGTCCTGGCACCGACCCTGCTCTCTCTCCATCTTCCTCCTCCGCGGCGCTGTGTCACCTCATCATTCGCTCCTCAGATTATACAGAACTCCTACGGGAGCTCTGTAGGACCAAAACTGTTCATGTGAATGATCCTGCTTTAGATGTAAAGGCACATCATTCAGATGAACAGTTTTGGTCCTACAGGGCTCCGGTAGGAGTTCTGTGTAACCTTTATTGAGTGAATGATGCAGCGTGGTCCGGCCACATAGTCCGCGGCTGTACTGTACATGTGCCGTGGATTATGTGGCCTCACTAGACCACCAGGGACCGCCCCAAAACTACCAAGAAGCAGAGCGGCCCGGGGGGCACAAGCCTGTCCCCCGGCCCAGCCCGCCACTGATGCTGCATACATTGTGGTTTTTTAATAGTGATTTTTTTATTTGCTTCATTTATATGTTTATTTGTTAATAAATTGTGTTTATATCAGGTTGCTGTTTACATGTGTTCTATCAGCACCAGCCATGAATTATTTTTTAGTATTAATTTCTTCTTAGCGCTGTTTCCACATTCCCAAAGCAATCAATCCACCTCCTCTATCCAGAGTTTTTCCGGCACACTTGATACTAGAGATTATGGACCGTATTCAGACTAACGGGCGTATAACATATACGTCCAGTGTTTACTGATTTTTACTACTGCGCATGCGTAGTAATTTTTTTACACAATCTACGGATCTTTTCCTTATGTAGATTGCACATATGCGATCTTAAAGACCGCAAATACGCAATCTACGTAAGAAAAAGATACGTAGATTGTGTAAAAAAATTACTACGCATGCGCAGTAGTAAAAATCGCTAAAGACCGGACGTATTTTTTTATACATCCGGTAGTCTGAACACGGTCCTATAAAAATAATCTCATTAGCACAACCCAAATGGGACATTGTAATCATAAGAAGACATCAAAATATATCACTGTAGAGGCATTTATGAACTAGGTGCATATTGTAGTATAGTAATTCTTTATTTATACTACGGCATGTTATATATAGCACAGGCTAACATTATTCATACTGGTTTCTTATTTATTTGAGAATAGATATAATTTATCTTTCCTTTTCTTTATCTTTCCTTAACTAGAAGAAAACTGTGATTTATACAGTTTTTTAACAACATCAAGTAAGTTTGTAGTCGAAACACATAATACATTACATGAGACAAGATGCCTTGATGTGACCTAGATGTGAAGGGCATCGGAGCAGTATAGAATGAAAAAAAACAATAACAAAAATCTAGTAAATGTATGTGCGGAAACCTGAACTGGAGGCTCTAGAAGAAGCTTCCTCAGATCGTCAGAATCAGAAAATAGCCACTTTTTGACAATGACCATCTGTATTTAGGGGGTGTTTTGTTATGGAAAAGGGTGGAGGAATGTTGTGAATGTACAGAATGGACGTGCAACTGAACCCAATTCAGATCTAAATGCAGCTGTAAGTAAACACAGGTTATAGCAAAACATTAATATTACCTTGCGTTAGAATGTAACCTATTGAAAGCAATAAAAACATGAATTGGAATACTGCTTCCACTCAAAAAAATAGGGCCAGATTCAACCTGGTCTGTCAGTCTCCATGGAAGAGGAGTGAACTCCCTAGTCAGTACCATCCCTCATGTAGCTCAGTTATGCTGCCATAAGGCAATCTCAAGTCTGTTGTGCTAATCAGTGGTCCATATGACTTCTGATCCATATGGAATAGTAAAACTTGGCCAACTTGTAAAACTTAAATGCTCCCCCTCCCCCCACCCACCTTTTTTTAATTATTATTATTATTACTTTGATGTTAATTTAATTCTTTCCATATATTTACTATATTCCATTGTTAATGAAGCACTCCCTTTCCCGCCTCAAAGCATAACCACCATTTCCAGTAAACAAGAAAGCTGAGTGCACCCTGTAAGTCTGTATGACTCATTAGTAATATGCTTGTCACCGATATTTAAGTACATTGTAATAATGCTGGACAAGAGAATACGGATGAGTCTGCATGACCATTTCAGTCATAGAGACTTGCAGTGTGCAGATCTACCCATGCACTGTAGTGTGATACTGACATAAGGTCATGTTTGTATTACAAACGTAAGCTGACATACGCGAGCTGCATGCTTAAGTCATCTTGAGTTATTGATTCCTGATTATGTCCTGGGTTTGGATCGCTAGGGAAAGGGAATGTATCTGGGAAAGAAGCTGCAATGGCAATGATCCTATATAGATCTATATAGATCTCTTATTATTTGCATGCGGTTTAATAGAACACAGGATGAGTTCTTCTTTATGTCCAGCTTTGCATCAACCCCATGGACACTCTCTGGGCCTGATCCAGATTTATTAGGAAATTTCATAGGTAACCTCCACAACAGAAGCCAACTGGTTCTGGTCCATAATACTGGAGCACAGGAGATCAGGACACTCCCCCTGCTTTCCTATTACATACGGACAGTATGGATCCTACATGAAATATTCTGCATGTATCTCCAGTCCTTACTGTAGGTTATACAAGAAAAATCACACCCACCATGTATATCTCGTACACATGGTGGGTGGTTCGGTCCCCCTTGCAGAGGCAGATTTACACACGAAATGCAGCATCGAGCTTTAATCGGGCGGCTGCGTTCCTTTGTGGAAGTATAGGTACTGATATGCGCAGTATCTATACAGAGCTGACTTAAGTTCGATTCATCTCTTTCTTAGTTCTGGATCCAGTGCTCTGTCCTCAAGCACCTGACAGACAAAGCTGCAATGCCAATACTGATACAATATTATTTTTATTTAATATTTAGTCATGTCAGCATGGACGTGCCAGCTTATCTGGAGCTCCAAACAGTCCTAATATAATCTAGCCGGTTGCTTCTAGTAGGAGTCCACTACTCTACTCTGTGAATCAGTTCAGTGATGGAAGATGTGTCATCTCAGTTAAGGTTTGGTAGTCATTTACAGCTAGGAGTAAAGATGGATGAGACAGGAAGTCCTAACACATATAAAGACGTAAGAGCCACCAAATGGCCTGCAAGCAATAAATCATCCGCTTGATGAATCCATGACTGTACAAAGCAGGGAGCATAATGACTCCCCATGGCACTTCTCTCGCATGTACGGACTTTGCCCATTTTACTCCTACCAAACCCTAACTTAACATTACACAGCGTAACCACTGACGTACGTATATGCCTCACTGTCACAAATCGCGGCAAGTGCCGCACTTACCCCATCCGTCGGCTGGCTGCAGTGCGGGGCTCCGGTGCTGTTCGGGTCCGGAGTCTGTCACTATTACAGTGACAGACTCCGCTGCTTGCCCAATGCTGCTGCTGACCTGGTCCGGCGTCCCGCGTGTGTTCTGGCGCCAAATTGCAGCGGGATCCTCGTCCGATGGGCGCCGCCATATTGGATGACGTCACCACCAATGGGAAGCTGCCTCTTCGGTCCTTCTGATGGCAGGGCAGGTATGGGCACTAGAGAGAGGGGGCAGATTTATATGATACAGTGCAGATGTGGCCTACGTATGCCACGCTATGCAGACTTTTAAGGTAGGGCCCTGTGTTCTGAAGCGGTGGAACCCCCAAGCGCTCAAACAGAAGGCTGGAAATGGAAAGGATCCCATATAAGATCCCTGCTACATGCTGAAAGGAGTTCTGACGGCAGTGTGATGAATAGTATGGATCCAGTCCTCTGTGCCAAGCCTATTAAATCACTTCATTCACTATCATGAAATATTTGAATTAATTTCTGACCACAAGGAGGCCTGAATTTATCATCTATGGGTAACATAGTAGTGTTACCATAAAACATATAGGGACTGATCCAGAGGTGACGTGATGTTCCTCTGCGTGACTTTCTACTACGCGTTCAGAACATAGCGCAAATTAAGATTGCGACTTACGTTCTGAGGGCGTGTTGAGGGAGCAAAGGAGTGGAGGCATGTAGTCAATGTAGGGTAAGAGTGTGACCAAGCAAGTGCACCTCATCCCGAGCTGATCGCGGACGTATAAAAGAATTGTTTACATCAAAACATTTGCACCAGCCACGGGTCATGTCGAGATCCAGAGGGTAACCTTCTGCTGTCAGACCCTTCCTTGACACTTTGAGCACATTAAAAAGGGCCAGAAACCACTGATTATATATATTGTGAATGTGTTATTAATTTCTAAACACAGAAACACAGAAAAAATCATGTTTAATAAAAATGGGAAAAGTTGATTGCAATTATTTTGTGACATTTGCAATGTGAGTCAGTCGCATTACTCCTTCCTCCAGTTACAGTCAGCATTACACTGGTGTGCACTGTATTTGGACACATAGCTGCATTGAGCTAAGCAGGGATTAAACAGGTGTTCTTAAAGCTGTTGCAGTGGCACATTTTGTTCCTTTTACTGAGGATTGGGAGTAAGTTGCATTGGTTAATGTTGTTCATTTGTGTTTTCTAGACTTGTTTAGCGCAAAAAATAAAGCTTACATTATGTACATTGTGTTATTGTAGCATAATCATCGCTCTCATTTAATGATGACAAAATCCAGTTTGACAAAAGACTTCAGAAATTAGAGTAAACTTCTGGATCTTGTGTATCTTCAGCAAGAGAATAAAGAGTTATATTGCAATATTCATAAGCGAATCCATAGTGTCCTCATTATAAAAGTAAGGACCCTGCTTCTCAGAAAGTATGCTGGTGGCAGTTGTCTTAATACTTAAATGATATCATGTAATAATTAAATGATGTTATGAAAAAATAGATTGTGTCTGATCCAGAGCTGAACGTGTGCCTAAAGGCACAGACAGTGGTGGATTGGCCATTGAACTTACAGGGAATTTTCCTGGTAGGCCAGTGTCTTCTTGAGGCAACTCAGCAATGCTTTTTTATTTGGTTGTTGGTCACTATGACGCTCTTTGTATTGGGTGGTGGTCAAACACAAAATGGAAGTTGCTCAATCAATTTATAGGTAAATGCAAACAGGTGCATGAAAGGCAGGAGTAATCTGCTAGCCACAGAAACAAGCAAAGGAACTGCCCCAGCAACACTGCCATTAACCAGTAACAGACTATACTGTTCTATCTGTAAAATAAAACACAGAAATGTCCGTTACACATATTTGCACAAATATATGATAAGCCACCACCCACCGTCAAGGCCTTTCTGCATATGGTGGTCACTATGATGCTGTCAGTATTGGATGGCTGTCATTAGGATGCTGTCAATATTGGATGGTAGACACTAGGATGATCTATTTTTTGCATTGTGAAATACTAGTCAGTAGATGTTGTATTTCAGTGTCACTCTTTCACATACTTTTACATAATTGGCTCTATATAACTATGCCCCCATATTATATATTTGTACTGCTTTTATTAAGAGTCTTTATTTCGTATTAATTCAGTTTATTTATTTATTTTTTTACTCTACTTTTAGTTTTCCAACCCACTTGTGGTCTCCACTTTAAATTCTCAACCGCCCCTGGGCATAGAACATGTCTGCGTTCCTTTCCACTGCGCACTGTGCACAATATGCACACTATAATGGAGCTAAAGACCCGAATACAAGTCACTGCCATGACCATCTGTATTTAGGGGGTGTTTTGTTATGGAAAAGGGTGGAGGAATGTTGTGAATGTACAGAATGGACGTGCAACTGAACCCAATTCAGATCTAAATGCAGCTGTAAGTAAACACAGGTTATAGCAAAACATTAATATTACCTTGCGTTAGAATGTAACCTATTGAAAGCAATAAAAACATGAATTGGAATACTGCTTCCACTCAAAAAAATAGGGCCAGATTCAACCTGGTCTGTCAGTCTCCATGGAAGAGGAGTGAACTCCCTAGTCAGTACCATCCCTCATGTAGCTCAGTTATGCTGCCATAAGGCAATCTCAAGTCTGTTGTGCTAATCAGCGGTCCATATGACTTCTGATCCATATGGAATAGTAAAACTTGGCCAACTTGTAAAACTTAAATGCTCCCCCTCCCCCCACCCACCTTTTTTTAATTATTATTATTATTACTTTGATGTTAATTTAATTCTTTCCATATATTTACTATATTCCATTGTTAATGAAGCACTCCCTTTCCCGCCTCAAAGCATAACCACCATTTCCAGTAAACAAGAAAGCTGAGTGCACCCTGTAAGTCTGTATGACTCATTAGTAATATGCTTGTCACCGATATTTAAGTACATTGTAATAATGCTGGACAAGAGAATACGGATGAGTCTGCATGACCATTTCAGTCATAGAGACTTGCAGTGTGCAGATCTACCCATGCACTGTAGTGTGATACTGACATAAGGTCATGTTTGTATTACAAACGTAAGCTGACATACGCGAGCTGCATGCTTAAGTCATCTTGAGTTATTGATTCCTGATTATGTCCTGGGTTTGGATCGCTAGGGAAAGGGAATGTATCTGGGAAAGAAGCTGCAATGGCAATGATCCTATATAGATCTATATAGATCTCTTATTATTTGCATGCGGTTTAATAGAACACAGGATGAGTTCTTCTTTATGTCCAGCTTTGCATCAACCCCATGGACACTCTCTGGGCCTGATCCAGATTTATTAGGAAATTTCATAGGTAACCTCCACAACAGAAGCCAACTGGTTCTGGTCCATAATACTGGAGCACAGGAGATCAGGACACTCCCCCTGCTTTCCTATTACATACGGACAGTATGGATCCTACATGAAATATTCTGCATGTATCTCCAGTCCTTACTGTAGGTTATACAAGAAAAATCACACCCACCATGTATATCTCGTACACATGGTGGGTGGTTCGGTCCCCCTTGCAGAGGCAGATTTACACACGAAATGCAGCATCGAGCTTTAATCGGGCGGCTGCGTTCCTTTGTGGAAGTATAGGTACTGATATGCGCAGTATCTATACAGAGCTGACTTAAGTTCGATTCATCTCTTTCTTAGTTCTGGATCCAGTGCTCTGTCCTCAAGCACCTGACAGACAAAGCTGCAATGCCAATACTGATACAATATTATTTTTATTTAATATTTAGTCATGTCAGCATGGACGTGCCAGCTTATCTGGAGCTCCAAACAGTCCTAATATAATCTAGCCGGTTGCTTCTAGTAGGAGTCCACTACTCTACTCTGTGAATCAGTTCAGTGATGGAAGATGTGTCATCTCAGTTAAGGTTTGGTAGTCATTTACAGCTAGGAGTAAAGATGGATGAGACAGGAAGTCCTAACACATATAAAGACGTAAGAGCCACCAAATGGCCTGCAAGCAATAAATCATCCGCTTGATGAATCCATGACTGTACAAAGCAGGGAGCATAATGACTCCCCATGGCACTTCTCTCGCATGTACGGACTTTGCCCATTTTACTCCTACCAAACCCTAACTTAACATTACACAGCGTAACCACTGACGTACGTATATACCTCACTGTCACAAATCGCGGCAAGTGCCGCACTTACCCCATCCGTCGGCTGGCTGCAGTGCGGGGCTCCGGTGCTGTTCGGGTCCGGAGTCTGTCACTATTACAGTGACAGACTCCGCTGCTTGCCCAATGCTGCTGCTGACCTGGTCCGGCGTCCCGCGTGTGTTCTGGCGCCAAATTGCAGCGGGATCCTCGTCCGATGGGCGCCGCCATATTGGATGACGTCACCACCAATGGGAAGCTGCCTCTTCGGTCCTCCAGCCAATCAGTGCACAGGGCGCACTATTTAAACCCTGTGCACTGTTAACACCGGTTCCCCTGCCACCGGCTCTACCGCCATCTATTCAGACCTTGTTCACCCTACTGGGACATTCTCATCATCACAAGTCTCTATTTACTGGCTATTCAATCACCAAGCACCTGTTTGTTTTTTGCTAACTACTTGTCATAGGACTCTTTTCTTGTGTTCATCTGTATGCACCCATCCCCGATTAAACCTGCTCAATTTCATTTCATCCCATCTCAGTTGTCTCAATCCTTGGAACCCGGGACCCATCCCAACCCTATTCTGAACGTGACACTCACGAGCCTAAGCACGCCCATACTGTACAATTTTAATGCCTCACCCCACCTCCGAAGCGTAATTACAGGTGTCATATGGCTGGCACGCCCCTTTGTGAGTTGTTACGCTGCTGATATGTGACTGGACAGTATGCTCTGAGTTACATGGCGTAACATCTGCCTCGCGCATGCGCAGTAAATACTAATGTGCGATTTCACGGCAGTGGCTTTGCATACGTAGGTCTAGATCTGGCCCAATGACTTTTAGGGCTGTATTTACTAAGGTCAACTTTGACCAAATTGCCGCTTTTGGGCGATTTTAATGGGGTTTACATAATCGCTGCTTTTAGTTAAGACAATAACACCATTAAATCACCGAAATTACATAATTTTTGGGAAATCGCCATGGCGAGGAGATGGTTGGCAATTCTAACTCGCCCCTTAGTAAATCCAGCCCTTAGTCTGAAGAAGTAAAAAAGATTGATAATGATCTTGCTGAACCTCCATTAAATCTCTTCTTTTCTGTTCCTGAAAAAAGTATAGTGATGTTTTGGTCTTTATCTCTGCCTTTATGAGATAAGATCTGATTGGATACACCTCCAACCGGATACATAGGGTGCCTAATGTGGTTTCTTTTTATAGTATGTTGCTATATGTGATGTTAAAGAAATTAGTAGCATTGGAAAAACAGTTGTGAATATAATATTGCTACTTTGATTATCTGATTTATTAAAGCACTGTGCTTTTGTTTTTTTATATAGTATCCACACCTGTACCCACACAAAGGGATAAGACCACAGAATAATACAAGTAGTGTTGATCTGTTCTTCAGTTGACATAGGGAAAAATCAGTAGGAAACTTAGTATTATTGCAATATACTCCATTAGTTAGCTGGTACTATGTCCACAATTCTTTCATGTTGTTTTTCTTGGGCTGTCATAGACCGGGCTGCATCAGTGTATCAACAGGGAGTGACCTAATTTGAGAGGAAAAAGGCTTTCCAACCAAGTGTTTAAGATAAAATTTCCATTACTTCTGTGTTCTATTTCAATGCTGGGACTTAGTAAATTACAGTATGTTCTCATAAGGAAAAAAGTTACTTGTTTGTGTCATATACTGTAATATAATAACAACCATAAAAATAATACTATTTTTTTTATACAAATTTGTGTAGTTACATATTTTGTTCATAAAAGCAATAAAACATGTACTTGATCTACTGTGTAAGGATTAATAGTAAATGTTAATTTGCACAAAGACTGTCTCTTTCAAGGCTATAGTAAAAAAAATTGTGTATTTGTGAATTCATGGAACAAAGACATTTATAATTTAACCTTGGATTTGAAAGAAATATTTTGTATCTATACTAAATGATCTACAAAGTGTCAAAAATATGTGACTGTTGGACAATATTCAGACTCTTTGCTATCTATATATTTTTTCAATTCTTTGTGTTCCTTGTATTTAAATTTTTATGTAGCAGTCATGTCTTTATTACTTTGCAAAATAAGTGTAAGTATGTACTGTATATGTGAATATTTCTTTCTAAAGATATGTAATCTCTTGATATGTATCAAGAGATAATAAGTGGAATTACAATATAGATATGGGTAAAAAGACAGCGCAAAGGGTACTGACTAAAATAAACCAATAAATAAATGATAAGACGGCATACAGGTAAAAACAGTCTTAAAAGGAAGGTCCTTAAATTCACACAAAAGTTAGTAATGATGCCCTGGATGGTATAATCTGGATAGCAAATGCTTAGGACGTCCAGACTATCGATGGAAATACTCAAACATCGGTAGCCTGGACGTCGTGATCATTTGCTATCCTTGTTCCTGAAGCACACTGCACTTTGGTCTCTATCAAACTTTTTCCCTAATAAATTAATCAATAACATTTCTGAGGATCACCTATGGGGCGCCTTTATCCTCCTGCCCCCTTTGCTGTTCTCTGAATAGACCATGTGTAGAAGCGTTGCGAGTCCCCGCTGCGAAGGCTCGCATTGCGAATTAGAGACAGCCGATAGCTGTTTTTTGGCTGTCCCTATTTTGAATGCGAGCCCTCTAAGAATTATTTTTTTTATGGATGTGTAATTATGCGATTCACCCATTTATTTTTCGAAGTGCTGCTGGGGACTTAGGGTTAGGCTGAGTGGGGGAAGACTTAGGGTTAGGCTGCAGGAGGGACTTTTTGTTAGGCTGAGGGGGTAATTAGGGTTAGGCTATGGGGGGGGACACTTAGGGTTTGATTTAGGTAGCAGGTTGGGGGAACTCGCCTTTCGGAGCACCATGTGCGTTGCTCTGGGGATCAATTGCTATGCCTCATTGAGGCATAAGCAATCAATATCCCAGCCAGTTCGGAACTGGCTTGGAGCAAACGACCCTTTCTAAATAGGGCTATTTGATATGGGGACCCACACTCATGCAGAAGTGTTTTAATAGCAGATGACAGATGATGGGAGGCAACATAACTATGTTGAGTGCAGAGGTAGTGATGCCTTGGTATTCCATCCTTCATAAAAGTCACATTTCGTAAACCCACTGTAGTTATGCTTTTAAGAAGACCAAAATGTTCCAAAATGGCTCAAGTGATGTTTCTCCCCATTAACTCTAATGTAATTCACCATTGAGGAATTGCTTTGCTCTTCATAATATTGTAACGGCTCCATCCACAGGATCCCCGCTGTATTTAAAACTCTGCATGGGCGAGAGTAGACCTCTCTCTTCAAACATTTGGAGTTATGCTCCGAGGATCCTACTTTAACTTTGCCTGTCTCACCAACGGAATATTTACCAGGATAAATCTGAACCCTCTGGTTCCAGAACTCCGTCTTTGTAAGTCCTGGTACTACCACACTCGCACATGCACCGTAGTGTTAAAAGGGGGCATTTTCTGATCATAGACATAAAAAATGCCTCCTTAGCATAATTTAGAATCTGTCTCCTTCTTCTCAGTGACAGAACTTAGAGAGCTAGAGGTTGTAATTTTGTGTATTCTGTATTGCACTGATTAAAATTTGCATAGAATGTATAAATAAATAAATAGATTAAAAACTCCCCCCACAAATAATAATAGAGCTGTTCTAATAAGTGAAGTCTCTCTAATAAATCAGTAGTTCTTATTCAGATATGTGCTTCATATTCTTAATAAATGCAACATCTGACATAGGAGAAGACTTTCGAAATTAAGCTGCAATATTTTATATTACCACTAGGTGGCATCCTTTCAGGTGTATGTGCAATGTAAAGATCAAGTGGTGATTCCGAATAAAGAACAAAAACCAAGAAAGGAGCATATCTGTACCTTTGAACCCTGTTGCAAGGGAGAAAATTATAGTTAAGAAAACTCTAAAAATATGTGTGATAAATGCAAAATCAGACGTTTTTTCCTTGCAAGTAATCTAAGGATAAGGGCATCATGGAGTCCTGAACTGCAATGCCATCAATGCTGTTAAAATTAAAAATGATATCATTTTTAATGTTGACACCACCATGTCCCAATCCTGTTGTCCTTTGACAAAAGTAAATATCATATGTCTTTCATATATCTTCCCCATCTCTGATAATAATGGCCCAGCAAATTATTAACAGCTACAGTAGGGTTGATCCTCAAATGTTCTAGTTATAATCAGACAGTTGCAGTTTTAGTATCACACAACTGGAAGTTAGCTGCACAAATTAATTTTTAATACTAAATTTTTCAGGCTAGAGAATGTTCTTTTTACAGTTTGCTAAAGGCAGGGAAATGAAAAATTACAAGATCTAGTTGTTTTAATTGCATCCAATTTTCTAAAAAATGCTTACTCTTAGGAATTCAAACATATTTTGGAAATTACCAGAACAGTTCAACATAAAATATGTTATTAATTGAATGGGCTATAATTAGAAAGCAATGGATTATTTTAACTCCTTTGGAACTTTTGTAGAATGTCAGATGTTTGCCAGTAAATTAATTCCTGAATTGCTTTTAATATGTGCATTTTATTCAAATTATATTATATTAAGATATTTAAAGATGGATGGAATAGAATGAGGGGCCTGATCCAGATCAACGATCTAGCGCTGAGCGTCCTAACGCTCAGCGTTACATCGCTGACTCCCCCCTGGCACTCCCCCTGTGCGGGCGTATGGCCCCTTCCTTACGCCGGGTGAAGGCTACCCTAGCTTCGCCCGGCGTAAGGAAGGGGCCATACGCTCACACAGGAGCGTATGGCCGCCTAGCCCGCCCCCCTAGCCTAATTTACTTACCTCCCCCCGCCCTCCAGGAGTAACGTGAGCGTTGGGACGCTGGAGGACGTCCCCTACAGCATCCCAACGCCGCTACTATGGACTCCCGATCGTAGATCGGGCGTTTCCATAGTAACGCCGGGCAACATCTGCCCGGCGCATGCGCATTAGAGTTACGGCCGCTGTACTAGCGACGGCGGCCATAGCTCAGGATCAGGCCCAAGTAGCCTCCACGAACATCCTCGGCCAGGTTGTAAATGTCAGAATTGGTCAACACTCTGGCATCATGAGACCGTCCAGGCCATCCAACAAACACATCTGTGAAGCTGAAAATATGACGCATTCTGTAATAGCACACATAATTTACATGCACATAGCAAATTATATCCCCCTCTATCTCCTGTACCTGGGTATATCTTATCCCCCTCTCCTTCCTGTACCAGCTTATAACACTTCAACCATATCCCCCTCTCTTCTACCATATCAATACTCCCGTGTACATTCTTACCAATAGTTGTGGTCCACAACAGCCTGTAGTACAATAGAATGCCAGCCTTTTCGGTTGTGGTAATCCGCTGCATTTTGAAAAGGGGCCAAGATGGGGATGTGTGTTCCATCTATCGCACCAGCACACTGCGGATAGCCACGTTTGAGAAAGCCGGCTACTGTGTCATCAAGACGCTGTCCTTCAGGTAAGGAGATGAACCGTTTATACAGTACTTGCAGTAGAGCCTCCGTCACCTCTCGCACCAGATTGCAGATGGTGGAAATCCCAACACCGAACATACAGGACATCGTGCGATATTCACCAGGGGTTGCATACCACCATAACACTATGGCTAGCCTCCTCCATGGTGGAATTGGGGTCCGGAATGGTGTGGTCTTTCTGGTCAGCACTGGGGAGATTTGATCAAGCAAATACTGAAAGGTCCCACGAGACATCCGAAAGTGCGCAATCCACTGATCCTCCTCATAGGCTTCCACTGTCTCCCAGAAAGATTCAGCATGATTGTGCTTTCGGGACCACATGCTCCGGTTACTGATGGTGGTGTACCTGAGAACAGACATCTGAGTGGCCTTAATGTATGCCCTTCTCCGTCGCATATACTGATGCCGTGTATTCCGCAACTCCATCATGAATTGCACACGCTTTGTCACCATGACAGCATGTACCAACTGACACAATTTAACCAACTGTTCAAGAGTGTCATTTGCTGTCTGAAACAACAGAAGCATCCACAAAGCCATGGTATCAGAACTAGAAACAACTAGATCGTTAGCCATTGTGGAAATAATGCAGTTAAAATGGCCACCATGTACTGACATCATCATTGTGTGCAACTGCAAAGTCCCCTTTAAATTACATCATATGAAGCAGCCAATAGTAGGTCCTTTCAAGAATGATTGACAGTTGGTATACAGGGCAGACACGGGAAATTACTTTGGTGATGTGAAAGGCTCTGACCCGGGAATTTCCCGGGTTTTTAAGTGCTTAAAAGGTGTTCTTTTTAAAAACCCGGTATTTCTCCTCCCGGAAAAACCCGGGTTCTTCGACCCGGGTTTTTCACAGTTGGTGATGTGAAAGGGGTATAAG
>WWET01000424.1:644937-655232 GCA_011038615.1 Limnodynastes dumerilii
TATATTAGGTGTACAATTTAAAAGGCATTTTACAATTTCCAGGATAATCATTTAGTATTCTCTGTATAGTATATTTCTTTTGGAGAAATTTTGAAAGATTGAACACTTATGTGTCCGAACATGTTCTGAGTAAATTCCAAATGAAATATACAGATGCAGTACATGCAAGCCAACCTCAAATAAGTACCGGCGGTTCTTATGTCCTAGGGGAAGCATCTTGTTGCCAGCAATTACAGTCATGATGCATATTCTTAAAGTCTGTAAAAAAAAAAGAATTGAGCCATTCGGGACAGAACAATGCACACTTGGATAATGATTAAAAGGAAAGACAGCTACATAAATCTTAAAAGAAAGGTTGCATGGATTGGTGTACACTTATTTAAATTGCACTCTGAACTTGTAAACTGTCAGGTCTCACTTAGATTTAGAGCAGTGTAGTAAAATAATTTGTGTGTACAGGATCTTTCAGTAATTTTAGGTTCAGACACTTGACAACTTTTGTTTGTTTGGTTCTGTAGTGTAGTACCCCATAAAATACTTCAAAAGCAGATGGTTTACCTTATTGGCACAAGTCATTTATGAAGCTTGAAAGCGCTTCTGGTTTATGAAACGGCTGTGTCCAGTATCCTGTGCGTTCCACAGTATGTAAGAATAACCCTACTGGAGGATATTTTTATTTAAGTACTTGAGTAGAGTTAAATTAAACAGCGGCTAAATTACATAAAGTGGGGGCAGGATTCAGAGTTAATATCGAAAGGGGACTTACACAAGTGGCTTGTGGAAGTCTCCTTGCAAGTAGCTTCTGCGCTGCATTAGATGTTGTGCAACACATCTCCATCCGGACGGAACTCTATTCCGCTTGCATGGAGATCCACACAACGGGGCGGAGCTTGGCAAAACCTAGTAACAGAGGTGGGGTTTGCCATGCAGATCAGGTAAACGAGGCAGTGATAAGCAGAAAAGGAAGTGTCTATAACTACGCACAACAGAGAGAAGTGACAGGGGTGTTCACACCCCTCTTCTATGCCTAGTTTCAGACCTCCGTGTATATGTAAAGCCCACAGAGGTCTTGATACGGCCCAGTGTGAGTAAAAGCACAATTCTACCACAATTGTCATTTGAGAACTAGGCAAATTATTTAATAATGTTACACTTAGGAAAGTATAGACTCCTTATTATGGGCCGGAAACAAATGGGAAAATATCAGTGGGGTTGTGAGGGAAGGAACAGTAAGAAAAACATTTGCTTATTGCAAATTAGTCACATGCTTCCATCCAAAAGAAAAACAAGTAATTTACAGAATTCTGGGTAATTTTATTATCCGGTATTATGCATTTCTCAGAAGTGGTGGATTTTTCATTAGGGAATTTTGGACAATTTTATTATCCGGTATTATGCATTTCTCAGAAGTAGTAGATTTTTCATAGGGTATATACCTTGGGGAAATGCTTGCTGGGGTAAAACCAGGGTTGGTGAAAAGGAGGATGCAAGAGGGGCATCTCTGCCAGTCCCCATCGTTCCTAGCAGTCGTTCCCTGACAGAACCCAGTGCTATGCTTATAACTTTTGGGTCTGATCTCAGTTTAGGAGTAGAACAAACCAGGTGTAGGCATGAGTAAAAGCATGTTGCAAGGTAAGGGGTGCAGATGATTTTTAGTTTTTTGCATGCAGAGAGAATACTTTTCTGATCCTGACCTCTGTGTGTGTTCCATATGCATGGAGGTCTGGAAGGCCACATGGAAGAGGGGAATGAACTCCCATGTCACTCCCCTCTCTCATGCAGACTTTTGGCTAAATCTACAGCTGTAGCCCAACCTTAAGTTTTCTGCACGGATCTGCGTTTGTCCGAACGCAGGTGCTTGTGGAAGCGCCTACCACCACCCACTCACCTTCAACTGCATGTCTATCCCTGCCTGTCTTGCAGGAATTAGGCATGCAGATTTGAAGTGACGCACTTTTGGACGGATCGCTGAGTTCCATGTGCTCGGAGATCCGTTATGTAAAATCTGGCATGTGCAGTGCGGGAAAAACACCCGACTTCAACAAGCAGCTTGTGTCGGGCACAAATCAGGATCTAGCCCAAAGTTTGGATCGGGGGGAAACTTACATAATGTCAAAAGGTAGAGGATAGGAAGGGGGATGCATTCTCC
Source organism: Limnodynastes dumerilii (assembly GCA_011038615.1). NCBI lineage: Eukaryota > Metazoa > Chordata > Amphibia > Anura > Limnodynastidae > Limnodynastes > Limnodynastes dumerilii. The sequence goes on from WWET01000424.1 coordinate 647,087, forward strand.
ATAAGAACACTTATTTTCAGCTGTCAATTCAAGCTCAATATTTATTGGGTGAAGTGTGAGAAGAAATATGCAAAATGGCGGGACTCTTCACAGAAACAGAAAATTAAAATAACTAATTATGTAAATTGCTATGGTTCATATTTAAGTATATTTTCTTTTGTTAAGGCACAATAAGGATAATACAATTAGAGTCCATTCAATGAGTCAAACTTGGTTTGGATTGGTCCGCAAACTTGTTTAAATCCGCTCCTTCTCTAAGCAGCTCACCTTGTGAAAGCTATTCCCAGCTGTTACTACTCCAGTAACCACCAAGGGGTAGATCCAGAACTACGTGTGTGCGTACGTATTTTAGCGGTGCGTATTTTCGTACACGTAAGGTCAATACACTCCCCACGGCACGGATGTATTTTCACAAATTACGCGACCCAAACCCTACCTTAACTTTTCCTAACGTAACAGCATACGTCCGCTAACAGGCGTGCAGCCCATACTGTACACTTTCAATAACATCCCCCGCCTACTTCACGTAAAACGCACGTATTGGTCCCTAACGTAAATTTGTCACGCCCACACGTAAGTATTTACGTTAGCAATACGTGAAATCTCCATACGTTTGAAAATACGCTACGTGAATGTGCGTATTTTCTGCGGTGCGCATGCGCAGTGCGTACAAATCTGCGAATTTACGTGTCCGCCACACGTAAATTCGCGGAAATGCGTAGTTCAGGATCTGCCCCCAAATCTTCAAATTGCTCTGAATGGACCTTTATGAACAGATTGCTGCTGCAATTTAATTTGCTTCTAAATGATACCATGTACCATTGTCCGTGAAATCCAGGGACAAGTAGCCATCCACAAGGGTGAAGATCTACTGTAAGGTGTTTGTTGCTGTTTTTATTTCTTTTTGTTAGATTAGGGAAATATACCGCGGCTTCAGATTGTGTAAATACTTACGTCATAATATGTTTTAGAATACAGCTTGATGAGCATTTGATGTATGATACAATGTTTAGAAAGGATGATGGTGTCCTGTGAACTTCTTAGATTATGGTTTTATGGTTTCTAGAGAGATGCGCTTAGTAACATGGGACCGTATTCACAGATCCGAGTGAGTTAGGTGTGGACAGATCAGCACCTAACTCACCCATCCTACCAATAACCCGCTCCCATTTTTAGGTACCTTATGGCACTTATAGTGCTACGTTTTCTATCCACACAGACATTGCGACCTCTCCTCGCCTCCTCCCTGCTCTCCCCGGCTAATCTAATTCCCTCCCCCCTCCCACTGCTACCTAAGCGCAACCCGAGTCTACACTACGCTGCCTCTCTCTACTTAAACTACGCCATGCAGTCTTTAAAGACCACACAGTGGCAATCAGTCTGCTTCTTAGCTGTGAATCCGGTCCATCCTCTTTATTAACATCTACTGTACACTCTTTAAGGGTATGTGACAGAGGGGTGATACCATTAAAGATCTTTTCAGTTTCATCAGCAGCTGTATCTGTTTTAGCATTAGCTAAACTAATACCTAATCTCTCCTTGTCTAGTTGGAGTAGGCAGGGTATCAAATCTATGAAACCTTTCAAACTAATCTGGTATATACTATTTGTTAACTAATATATATATAGTTCACAATATAGCTATATTGGGTTAAGCTCATCTGCCCAGCGTCAAGGCACCTCCTGTAGGTGAGTCCCTATCCATTTGCTATATGTGTACTCAGGAGGTCTATATTAAGACACTCTTACCATTTGAACAGTGTGCAAGCAGCCATTTTGTGGGAGGGGTCAAGCTCCCAAAGTAAAACTAGCAAAGTAACAAAACAAACAAACAAAAAAAAATATATATATATAATCAATAGAGGGGCGCTCCATGGTGCAATAAAATTTTTTTCATGAGACTTCCAACCAACAGATAAAAGCAAACTCTGAGTATGTAAGCAGCGTACCAGAGATGACAGAACTGCGGTTAGGCAAGTTCTATACAAGCATATATACAAAGTGCCAGAGCCGGTCACACAAGCAGTATCTCTGTCTCAGCGTCCCGGGAGCGAGTGCCGTCTTTTACCTTCCAGCGTACAAACAAGGCTCACGTGGACGGGAGACCAGATGGCAGAGGAGTAGGAGGCTTGGTGGATGCGTGCCCCGGCCCTACGCGTTTCGTCGGCTACGGACTTCGTCAGGGGGTGTGTTCTTTGGCACTTAGAGCGTCCGGTCTTTTAAACCCCTCTGCGCCTCACTGAATTACCATGGATTACCTTTTAACCAGTGAAGCGCCAACCAGAAATAACATAGAGCATGTATGGGCTAACAAGTGTGAGTCCATACATATAAGAGTATCAAAACAGAAGCATAAAACATATTCACAAAGAACAAAGAAAAACCTTACTCATTTGGACATGACTATTATAAAAGTTTCCCTAGTTAAGACATGGCCCATATGCACAAATTATAAAATTATACAATTATACACTCTACTCTTACTGGACCGAAGCATGTGTGTAAAAGTGAATTAATGCAAATAGCAGACTTCTAATCCCTTAAACTGGGTATATATTTGGGGAAAATATTAAATTACAAATATGTACCTATTTGAGAAATATATTTAAAACTCCCTTTTTTTTTTTGGGGAAATAAAGGAACCACATTTTTTTTTATAAAATTCCATTACTTTACGAAGCTATCATAGCAGAATAAAAAGTGTTTTTAGGATTAACTTTTAAACGATAATTTTTTAGATGTATTGTATTTAAATAAAAAAAAGGGGAATCAATAAATTTAAAAGAAATAGAACAATACTTATAAAAATGGGGTCAATTCAAAGCTTTCGTTCATACCTTTTGGGCTGAACGTATCAAGCGTTGAAATCCAGAAGCATTCTCTTTGAGATAAACGCTTCAGTCTGTCACCACCCCTGGGATCAGGCCCCACATGTTCAATAGCCTGAATGTACATGCCATCAACGTTACTGTTATGGGCATATTTAAAGTGACGTGAAACACTATGGGAAAGGTTGCCATTGACGATATTCCTGTAGTGTTCCAAGGCCCTTATCTTTAGGGTACGCTTTGTCTTGCCTATATACAATTTATGACATTTGCATTTAAGAAGATAAATGACAAAAGTGGTATTACAATTAGTGTATGACTTAATTGTATACCTTGTGGTGCCTGATGAGTCTGTAAAGTATTTCTCTTTCGAGATGTGTTTGCAAATCTTGCAACACCCACACGGATAACAACCATTACCCTAACTCTCTAAATGAAGCAAGCTTTCAGAGGGCAAAGGGATTAGATAGGTCTAATCTTCTGGTGTATAAAGACAAAAATAAAAAGTCAGAGCAAAATGAGGGTATTCTTAATTGCCCCCTTGTCACCCATTATAATGACTCTAGCCATTTGATTCGCGACATGCTAACAAAGCATTGGTCTGTGCTCCAAATGGACCCCATTTTAGTACCATTCTTGCCCCCTAGGCCACGCCTTATGTTTAGAAAGGCTAAGAACCTAAAATCTCATTTGTCCCCGAGTATGCTTCCAGCACTATTTACCAATTCAAAAATGTTCTGTAAACCTAATGGTTGTTATCCGTGTTATAGAGCGCTCCCTCTATTGATTATATCTTTCAGACCTTCGTCTTAGACGAGAACCGGACATCACTTAGGGGAGCAGCGATTGTTTACCAATTTGGAAACATTGGGCCTGATCCAGAGCAACGACCGCAAGCGAGCGTACGATCATCGTATGCGAAAATTCTTTATGCTTGCTGACATCATATAACCTGTAGCTTTTACAGTTATACCACAAGTGTGGTTTATGAGGATTGAACTTTTGAATTACTTTCTGTGGACTATATATATCTTTCTTTGGACAATTGAGCAAGCCTTCCCCACTTCTCCTTTGTTGTTTATTCTCATTTAAGGTTGTTGCAACTTATCTATTGGGTCTCTCTAAGGTTTGGTTCAGCCCTCAAATCAAATTATGTTGTTCCGCGCTTCCAATCTATCAGATATTCGCTCACTAGAGCTTATGAAATTTTCAGTGACCCCTGAATATATACCATCTATAATAGAGGAGGAGCTTTCTTGGAAAGGGGAATTGCAGTTTTTAGAAAGACTGCACATTAGGGAAATTAAGACTTTCTGGGACATACATCTCCTAGAGAGTTATCTCACTAATGAAAAAATCCCCAGAGGTCTTAGACTCCTCAAAGAACCTGCTTACAACACTGATAACATTGCATTTGTTACAGAATGGAATAGCATATTAGATAAATGCTCTTTTGAACTCATAAAAATCTTACTTAGAGAAAAACGTTTAGAACTCTCTCAGATTGAGAGGGATCTTACTAGTGACTGGCGGCTGGCAAATTCTGAGCCTCCCAGAATTCAGCTAGCCAAACTTACCCGGCTGGCTAACGATTGGTTGCAGTCGAGTAAAAACTCAGCTGCGCAAATTGTGGAGAGAGTTGCGCTAGACCAGGCTATGCAGGTGTTAGATCGCTTGGTGCAGCCGTGGGCCTTTCTTTCCTATGAGGAGCTGGCAGTGGTTATTGAGCGGCATCTGACCCTGGGGAAAGTGATTAAAGCCAGGACAGGATTTGTACCAGTACCAAAGCCCCGAACTCAGGTCCCAGTCATCCCTGCCTCACATAGTGTGCTTTGGGTACGGTGAACCTGGTCATGTGCGGTAGGACTGCCCAAAACAGGGATAGGCGATGGATTGCAGTGCAGGAAAGGTGGCTCGACCGATGGTCAGCATGGTGGCTGCGGGTGTATCCCAGGCAGAGTCCACCCTGTTCCGGATGAGAGATTTGGGCACTGGTAGATACTGGTAGTGAGCTCACTATGGTCGCGCCCAACCTGATTTCTCCAGGTGCCAACAAGGTCCTGCCTCATGTCAGAGTGATATGTGTCCATGGCAACGTTGAGTAGTGCCCGTGTGTGTACTTACCCCTGACTGTACAAGGCCGGCCATTGAAGGTGGTGGTTGCAGTGACCTCCTGATCTCCTTATTTGCTAATCCTGGGCCGTGACTTCCCATTGCTGCAGGAACTGGTTACATGGCATAACACTGACAAACAGTCAGCCGCTGAGGTGTGTCACGGGCCAGAGACCAGAGACTACCAAAGCTTGGCATCCGGGAGAACTACTGCAGCTACTGAACTACCCTAGGAAACTGACTCTGAGACCCAATTAAACTCAGTTGGTGAGAAAATATAATTGCAGGACTTTAGGTGAGATCAACACGACGACAGCAATCTGGCACAGACCTTTGAGACTGTAAAAGTGGTTAATAATAGGGTGATTGCTGTTTTACCTTCTGAGGGTGTGCAATATTTTATGTTGAAAAATGATTTGCTATATCGTGTTACTACTTTCCAGGGGAAAAGAGCAGAACAATTGTTAGTTCCCCGAAAACTTGAGCAGTTGGTGTTAAAAGCCGCACATGCGCATTTGTGGGGAGGCCATTTAGGGGAGCAGACTTATACAGTTGAGGTTCTTTTGGCCAGGCATCTATGCCTCAGTCAAGAGGTATTGTTAAGAATGTCCAGTGTGCCAGAAGACGCACCCTCAGCCAAAATTTAGGGCTCCACTGGTACCCCTCCCTAGCATTTCCATGCATTTTGAGCAAATTGGTATGGAACTGATAGGTCCAGTGGAGAAATCTGCTCGAGGGCACCAATACATACTAGTGGTAGTGGACTATGCCACCATATACCCAGAGACTATACCCTTGCATGATATGAAATTTGGCACTATTGCCAGAGAGCTACTAATCCTATATACCTATTTGGGAATATCGAAGGAGGTCCTAACAGACCCCATTTATTTCCAAGCTAATGCCAGTTGTTAAAGGTAGACAGAATTACCACTTTGGTGTACCACCCGCAAACAGATGGTCTGGTAGAAAGGTTTAAAAAAAACTTTAAACATATGATAAAGAGGGCAGTGTCTCAAGAAAAGCGAGACTGGGATTTGCTTCTACCTTATTTGATCTTTGCGGTCAGAGTGGTACCCCAATCCTCTACAGGGTTTAGTCCCTTTGAACTCCTCTATGGGAGGCAACCCAGAGGGATTCTGGATTTGTTAAAAGAAGGGTGGGAACATGAAATCTGGCACTATTGCCAGAGAGCTACTAATCCTATATACCCGCCTGGGAATACCGAAGGAGGTCTTAACAGACCAAGGTACCCCGTTTGTTTCCAAGCTTATGAAAGATTTATGCCAGTTGTTAAAGGTAGACAGAATTACCACTTCAGTGTACCACCCACAAACAGATGGTCTGGTAGAAAGGTTTAATCAAACCCTTAAACAACTGATAAAGAGGGCAGCATCTCTAAAAAGCAAGACTTGGATTTGCTTCTACCTTATTTGATGTTCGCGGTCAGAAAGGTACCCCAATCTTCCACAAGGTTTAGTCCCTTTGAACTCCTCTATGGGAGGTAGATTCCTTTGACAGAAGCTGCTAAGGCAAAAACAGCCTTCTCTACTCCAGAGGGCCTATTTCAGTACAAAATGTTGCCATTTGGTTTACATGGTGCCCAAGCAACCTTCCAGAGAGCTATGAATAAGTTGCTGTGGCCCCACAGGGAATACGCAGTTGCATATTTAGACGACATTGTTATTTTAAAAATCTATAGGGAACAGTGAAAAATGTGTAAAGCGCTAAACTGTTCACTGTTCCCTTTAGATTCCATTGTTAGAAGATTTTGCATGCTTCTAGTGAATGCTGTTTGAGGCTGCTATTGTACATTGTAGCGCTTTAGATTTTGTACTCTCCTTTTTGTTTTTCCATTATTGTTATTTTTAGCTCTGATTGGGAATCGCACCTACCAAAGGTAGACCATTTTGAAGTCTCTACGGGCGCACGGGTTTACCGCTAATCCTTAGAAATGTGCCATTGGTATGGTAGAAGCCAAGTCTTTGGGGTACATTGTGGACAGGGGACAGGTGAAACCTCAGCCTAGTAAGATAGAAACGGTTCTCGCTTGGCCCAAACCAAAATGTAAGTCGCAACATAGGACGTTTCTCGGTATAGTGGGATATTACCACAGGCTCATACGTGATTTTTCCACTAGAGCAGCTCCACTAACCGAATGTTTTAAAAAAAAGTCTCCAGACAATATAACGTGGTCCAGACTAGTAGAAACCACTTGGCAAGACTTAAGAAGAGCTTTATGTACAGAGCCTGTCTTGCAAGCTCCTGATTTTACAAAACAGTTTGTGTTGCAAACGGATGCCTCTGGGACAGGATTAGGGGAAGTCCTTTCCCAGGAGGTAGATGGTGAGGAGAAGCCGGTCCTCTAGCTTAGCCGTAAGTTATTTCCCAGAGAGTATGTATGTTATGGTATGCTTTGTTCACCCTCCCTTTAAAAAAAAAGAAGTTTCTAATAAAAATTAATGATGCAAAAATAGAATTATATCTTGCATGTATGTATATAAGTATGTTTTTTTATTTTATTTGTTGTGATGAAGCCACATTAGTGATATATAATAAAATTGAGACATTATTGTTTAAATAGGAATGTGCACTTGTTTTCAAGTCTCTTTTCTGATTCATTCTGCTACCATGGTGTTTTGTGTTTTTAATCTATTCTAAGAAAAATCTGTAAAATATAGTAAATCAGTTTTTTTTTATTGAAGACATGAAGTAAACGTTACTTTATCTGAGAGAAAAATTCTTCAGGGAAATAATCTATTTATATTTTATGATTGATACATTATTTCAAAGAAAATATTTAATAAATACAGTAAATTATCCCTATTGTAAGAAATGAAGTGACCTACATTTTGCACATACATCTTGTCCGACATCTTGAAACTAGAGTGCAAAAGAGAAATATGTATTCCAACCACTCAGCCTTTCTGTAGTGAAACACCAATTAGATGCTAACATCACATGGGATATGCACATAAATTAACTTGGGACTTTCAAACTGAAGATTAGCTTTTAACAGAACCATGTATAGGTTTCTTCTCTATAACTATCTAATACAGTGGTTATCAACCTTTTTTGGGGAGTGCCATTTACCCATTATGGAATCATGTCAAGAACCACTTTGCATATCATGTAGACATATACTAACAATTGATATGTATATTTTCAGGGTTTTTTTTGTTGTTGTTTACATATTTTTCAGGCGAT
>WWET01000424.1:655283-667350 GCA_011038615.1 Limnodynastes dumerilii
ATATATATATAATGTTGTAATACGGCACTCAATCAATTTGAAATATAGTGCTGAGTAGCCAGAAGGAAAACATAGAGCAAACGCAGGCAGAGAAACGGCACACTCAAGGCCTCATTTTTGAAGGTCGATTTTGCAAAATCGGCCAAAATCCCGGGACTTTAGCTGTTTTTTTTTTACCATCGCTGTATTTACTATAGCCAAAGTCCCGGGACATTGGCCTCTTTCAAAACAAACTCGACCTACATCGCTCTACCCTCCCAGTCCCGACTTTTCTAATGTGAAACATATAACCTGGTGGATTTACTAAAGGCGATTAGAGTTAATCGCCTCTAGTCCGATGTTTGAGATTGTTTTAAAAAAGCATCTCCCGTGAGAGGCAAATTCAGAGAAATCACCTCACACTAAATAGAAAAACACATGTCAACATAGTTAACATGTGTTTTTCACTCAGTAAAAAAACCTGCATGCCTTGTCCTATCACCTATCCTGCGCATATACTGCTATACGGTAGAGCATGGCAGCAGCGTGACAAGTGATAGAAACGTCCCTGTAACTGTCTAATGTGTCCATGTGTAAAGTTAAAAAATACCCACATAAAATACCCACATAAAATAGCACAAATAAAGGACCTAACCCTACATGTAACCCCTGTCTAACATGTGTGGAAATGTTCCCTTAGTATGTCGCTAGCTTAAAAATGTCCCCAAACGTGTTTTATGTAAATGTCATGAGTAATGTTAAAAATAAAAAAGGTCGCGACTCACTGTTTAGCAGTCATCTGTGTTGGGATAATCATCTTCTTTTGCAGATCTTCTTCTTTGTTGCAGGAGGTGGCTTGTCACCTTGATCGGAGAAGGTCCTTTCGGTGCTGTCATTAGGTCTTCGGCCTCTTCTGGCCCTTTCGACGACACACCCCTTCTTCTTGCTTGGTCTCCTCGGGCTGGCGCTAGGGGGACCCCTTTTATAGGGAAAATGACGGCTCTAGAGTCTGTGATGTAATTTTCCCTATAAAAGGGATGATAGGTCAGTTAATGTTTATTGATTATTATGCATATATAGTCTGGTTTCTGGTATGTTTCACTGTTTATATGTCCCTGATGAAAGTGACAGTGTAGTCACTGGAACGTTCGAATCTATTAAATGACTGAATGATTTCTATAATTGGAGCCTGAGAGTGCCGTTTATTTGCCTGCTTTTGCTATATATACTTAAAGAAAAGATCCTAGTGGCTACTTGAAAAACAGTGCACTGTCTGTTCACTCATAGTATCTAATATCTCAATAAAACACATGAGTAGTTACAAGTCATGCCAATTTCTATTTATTAAATCAGCTGTAATAGCTGAGAAGCAAATCGTACAGCTCAATGGCTGTGATGTTTGTAGCGAATTTTTTCAATTGATCCCAGCAAGTTATACAAAGTATCAAACGCTATGTAGCCATTGTGTTCACAGAAATACTCAGAGTGAGAAAATCCAGCACATACAGATTATGTCAGTGGAGTGAGAATAACGCAGTGCTTTGTTAGCAGGTACAAAAAATCATGCTAGAGTCCAGACAATGAACAAGAGGAGAGGGGTGAAAGACCTAATCTAATCCAGGTAAACTGTCCCTAGTACAGACTACCAACCTCACGGTCAGGCTTCACGTATTCCACGCTGGTAACTCACCCTCCCTACACTTGGAATAGTATCTCCTGTGTGCTGGTCCTCTGGTCTGATATTCAGTTCTCCATGAGCATCTCAAGGCTTGTGGGATCAAAAAGGGGCAGGCGGGGCGCCGGTGCACGCGGCGCGTCCGTCCAAAACAGCGTCTCCAACGCGCGTTTCGCTGACGAGCTCAGCCCTCCCTGTGGAAGCTCGTCAGCGAAACGCGCGTTGGAGACGCTGTTTTGGACGGACGCGCCGCGTGCACCGGCGCCCCGCCTGCCCCTTTTTGATCCCACAAGCCTTGAGATGCTCATGGAGAACTGAATATCAGACCAGAGGACCAGCACACAGGAGATACTATTCCAAGTGTAGGGAGGGTGAGTTACCAGCGTGGAATACGTGAAGCCTGACCGTGAGGTTGGTAGTCTGTACTAGGGACAGTTTACCTGGATTAGATTAGGTCTTTCACCCCTCTCCTCTTGTTCATTGTCTGGACTCTAGCATGATTTTTTGTACCTGCTAACAAAGCACTGCGTTATTCTCACTCCACTGACATAATCTGTATGTGCTGGATTTTCTCACTCTGAGTATTTCTGTGAACACAATGGCTACATAGCGTTTGATACTTTGTATAACTTGCTGGGATCAATTGAAAAAATTCGCTACAAACATCACAGCCATTGAGCTGTACGATTTGCTTCTCAGCTATTACAGCTGATTTAATAAATAGAAATTGGCATGACTTGTAACTACTCATGTGTTTTATTGAGATATTAGATACTATGAGTGAACAGACAGTGCACTGTTTTTCAAGTAGCCACTAGGATCTTTTCTTTAAGGATTCAAAACCTGTTTTTTGTTCTATATCATTTATTGGGCTATACGGTAGCACCCCCCATTGTGGGGTAGGTCTCACTCTCCATACTACATGTGCGGCGGAACTTTTTTTGTTTTCTGAAGAGAAGAACTGAACAGGGTCAATCCTAAAACTGAAAAAGCGGGACAATGATAAATGATGCAATGTTCATATATAGAAAAAAAAATAGGTGACCAGAAATTAATCCATAGGCAGCCAGTCAATTAAGGCATAAAGGAAAAAACAGTTCCAGTAAATCATGTGCAAACATCAGTGGAAGCTGAGAAAGTCTTACATGTCCTGTTTAAACAGAGAATGTTCCTGACAGCTTCCCGTTACATACACATACACACACACACACACACACACACATACACACACATGCAATGGTGGTAGCTCAAATCAATTTATCAGTTAATCTAAAACAGGTGCTAGAAAGATATGGGGAAATCCCACAGATACAAAAAAAGTCTCCCCAGCACTCTTGTAATTAACCAGTAACAATTTTATTCTATCTTTAAAAAAAAAGTCAGAGAGATTTGTTACATACATTTGCAAATATATGATAAGTAGAGATGTGCAGGCTCATTTTTTTTTTAAAACTAAGCCTGCCCGAACAACAGGTATCCGAGGATCGAGCCGAGCATCATCGCGTCGTCGGATCTCGCAGGGTTTTAGCATTGCCGCAGCGGCAGGGGAAGGAACATGGAGGAAGGAACTAGGGACCAACAAGGGACACAGCAAGGGTAAGTAAAAGGGGAGGTTAAAGAGACATGAGAATGCTGAGGGGAGCCATGATGGGAATACTGGGAAGGCTGGAGCCATGATGGGAATACTGGGGGGAATTAAAACATGATGGGAATACTGGGGGGCAGCTGGAAATGTGATGGCAATAATGGGGTGAGCTGGAGACGTGATGGAAATACTGAGGGGAGCTGGAGATGTGATGGGAATACTGGAGGGAGCTGGAGACATGATGGGAATACGTGGGAGGGGAGCTGGATTCATGATGTAAATATTGGGAAGGTAAGAGACATATGATGGGGATACTGGGGGGCTGGAGACATGTGATGGGGGATACTGGAGGGCTGGCTGCTGGAGATATGATGGGAATACTGGGAAGGCAGAAGACATATGATGGGGATACTGGGGGTTGGAGACATATGATTTGCTACTGGGGGGCTGGAGACATATGATGGGGGATAATGGGAGCTGGAGACATATGATGGGGGATACTGGGAGCTGGAGACATATGATGGGGGATAATGATTGGAATACTGGGGGGCTGGAGACATATGATGCAGGTACAGGATACGGACTCCGGTGCTCACCCAAGCTTCAGTTAGCTCCAATACATGTATCTCATGGGGGCACTCAGAGGTTTGGACAAGAATGCAATGCACGGAAACCATGAATAGTTGCAGGGGGTACCGACGTTTCAGTACACTTTGTTTAGTACTTGACCCTGATGAAAATACTAAATAAAGTGTACTGAAACATCGGTACCCCCTGCAACTGATAATGATAAGCAATCAGCCACTCACAAGGCTTCTCTGTTTTTGTGGTCCTAACTCTAATACTGTTAGAGTCCCAACTTTGGTTCATATATAATGTACATTCTCTCAATTTAAAAATACACGATATGTGATCCAAAGTTGGGTGGCTTATATAAGTGGGTACTGTATAATATTAATATAAAATATATAAAGTATGTTCTGCTCTCAGAAATTATGCATGTTTAAATATCTGCAAAGGGAAAATTAAATACTGCTAATTTCTTAAACAGCCTATTTAAAATGCACTTGTCTGATCTTTCACTTTGTTTAATTTTAATTTAACCTAATTGCAAATTTAAAAATGTACACTTTCATCACAAAATTTACAGTTAACAAAACAATGTGGAAATGCAAAAAATAAAAAATGATAATGTATTGTTGTTCACTTACAATTTAGATATTTAAAATATACCGTAATTTATATAGATATAAGTGGTACAGTGTGTTGCAACAATACTATATCAAAAATAATAATGGTAATTATAAGTGTCTGACTTATGAAATGTAACTACTTACTTCATTTTCTTAACTTTACCTAATGTATACAATGTTAGTTTAAATGGTGTTATGTATATTATTATATTTTTGGGCAAAAAAAATCATATATAGTATATGTAAATAGCAAAAAGTTACAAAGGTCATTTATAAACTCTTTTATAGGTACACAGAGAACTTCTGTAGAATAAATAAATAAAACTATTTTTTTTTTGTATTATGTAGTAAAATTATGCTCTTTAAAGTCAACAAAAAATCCCTTTAGAAAGTCTTTGAGATATTACTTACTGTTTTTTCCCTGAGAGGTCAGTACATATTTGTAAATTGTATTACCTTGTATACTGTATATTTTATGTGGCACTTATTGTTTTGAACCTCTAGTATAGTCTAGTACTATTTTTATACCACTCTGTACGGTGCTGCTGACCCTTTGTGATGTCTTACTAATAAAAATCTATATTAGCAAAGATTATTATTACAATAGCTTAAATAAACATTTAAAGATTATTATTATTCAGACACAAAAGCAATGTTACTTGTCGTAAAAATGCCAATATTTACATATTGATTCAAAATCAATCTAAAAGTGTTTTTCTTTAAACATTTAAATAAAATAAAAAAACAAGGAAAAAGTTTTTGAGGTAATATTGGAACACAAATGGAACTACTAGTGCTAGGCTGTACCTTTCAGGGTTGGGGCTATTATGGCAGGTAAAGCCACAGCAAGAGGGGCCTTAGATATATTGTCAGCCACACCTCTGTCAGTCAACTCTAGGCTTAAATTTCTTAGGGGGATACCTAGTGGTTACAACAAAATCTTAGCTGCACTAGTATTTTTCCACACCTCTAGAGCAATAAGTGTGGGGTAATAGTCCTCAAAAATAGATTTAAAAACAATTTTTCCATAGTGGCTGCCACTGAAATAGTAGTGTCAGCAATGCCTGACATTTAGGACAGGGTTGCCGACTTTTAAAAGCTCCCCTCCAGGAGATCCCGGAGAGAAGCTATAGATGCATGCAGGGGGTGAGTTTTTATAGGGGGGGTGTGTTGCTTGATGATGCAATTTGTGTCATCAAGTCCCTCCCTGTCACTAGCAACACTAGTAAACTCAGAGTTGCCGACTCTCCTGGAATGTCCGGGAGATCCATGTGGTTTCATGAAAACCATGGCCTCAAGTCCTGCCCCCCTGCCTAGTATACTTATGGCTTAATGACACAATTTGCATAAAGTACATCATTAAGCTCCACCCCCTGCATGCAAAAGTCGACAACCCTGAGTAAACTAGTGTTGCCATGCAGGAGGGCAGGACTTGAGGCCGTGGTTTTCATGAAAGTGTTGCCATGCAGGAGGGCAGGACTTGAGGCCATGGTTTCATGGAAACCACAAGCCTCAAGTCCCTTGCGGGAGATTTGCCAGGAGATCTGCCTGAATTTCGGGAGTCTCCCGCACATTCTGGGAGAGTCGGCAACTATGATTTAGGAGCTAATAAAACAAAAACTCTTGTTTACCAACCAACTGGCATATTTATATCCGAACACCTTTCATTTTGAATTGTACTTTTCTACCTCAGTGGATCCCTTCATTAGTATTTTGTGCTTTGTGAATGCTGTCAAGCAGGGAAATATGATGTATGAAGACAGCTACCTGGTTGGGAGAATAGCTCAGAATGTGATATGAATCATAATGCACTTTTTAACCCATAAACGTTCTGGTCATCCTGTTGCATCCTGGTTTGTATCATGACCTCTACTCTGTAATTCTGATTTCTAGCTCAGTAAATTTCTGTCATTTGTTTTATCCTCTATTTCCCAGAACAGGTACATATCTAAGTCAAACATGCAGTCTATCAAATATATGTGACTTCAATGCAGCATTTTGACTTGTGAGTTCTTGGAGGAAATGAAGGTGCAGCAGAGTCCATCATTGCATATTATATATATTATGGCACAGGCGCTCTTTCTGCAGTGTAATGACCTGCAGAAATATTGTCCTAATTACCCTTAGCGGATAATGTAGTAATTGCCATTACTTCAATATGATAAAACACCTTAGTGCAGGAGTCCATTTTTTTTATTTTTTTCATATAACAGACAGTTTCTTGGACAACATTCAATGTTTCCATAACCTTTTGGTTTATGTATAGGAGAATTACTTGCCGTAATTTCCATGTCCCCAAGCAAGGATGAGAAAACATAGCTCCTTCCTGTCTCTTGTCACATAGTTTCTGGCAGCAGAGGAAAAGGAGACTGTGGTTTTCCATCTCCTTCACTAGAACAAAAATACAATTGATTTTCAGTATAGTTTTAAATTGAAAAAACAAAATGTACTATTATAATTTAATATAACACAATAAGCATTGGAGAGATGCTAGTAACCTGTAATAAAATGGAATAACAAGTAATGGTGGCTCTCAGCAAAGAGGCACTGAGAACACTTGAGAGGTAGGACCGTATTCCCAGATCCGGGTGAGTTACGTGTGGCCAGATCCGCACCTGACTCACCCGTCCAGCCACAAACCCACCTCCCCCTCCCCCGTCCACACGGACATTGCCAACCCCCACCTAATCTAAATCCCCCCTCCCGCTTCTATCTATAGACTCCTCTTGGCGGCATTATGCCACCTCTTTCTACTTAGAATACTTTAAAGGCCGCACGGAGGGGCAATCTATGTACCTAACTAAGCATGCGTAGTAGGTCATTTACTAAGGATCCACACCAAAGAAGCTTCTGCTTGTTAGGTGTTAATACAGTCCGTACAGTAGTAATAAATAATTAAAAATAGTAGCTATATATTGGTAAAATGAGGGTGTTTTCAAATTAAAATAAAAAATATGAGAATACAGGTGAGGGAGAGGTACTGTGCAGGTTTCTTTGTAGAAAGTAATATAGCAAAGATTTTAAGGTTAAACAGTCTAATACGATGGGGTAGAGTGTTTCATATAGGGAAGTGACATTGAGGGACTGAGCTAGTGCTGAGTGTTTGACATACGTATTGCCAGAAAGGTGTCATTATACCTTATAACCCATCCAAATGCCAATTCAATCCAGGACATGCACACACATACAGGTCCCTTTTTCTTCTCCCCTTGACTTACTGAAGCTTTGGTTGACTTCCACAGAGCTTTGGTAACATCCACAGAGACTACAGAAAGTCTTTACACCACTCAGAAAGGAGAAAGATTTCCTGTGACTAACATCGGAACTGTTCTCCTAATCCACACACTACATGGTTACCTCCATTCTCATGTAAACATGGCTGTAGTGTTGACTGGGCAGCCTTGTTTAAGGTGTACTCAAATAAATTTCTTCATAGGATTGGAGGTAATGGGTCAAAATTTCAATGTATCAAACATCAACCATGTACAGTAAGACTTTAGACATATAAAAACAGAGGTCCCGATCCATAGCTTAAAAACCAAGTTGAAATCTGGTGGAAAGTTAAACCCGGGTCATACCATGTTGAATTACAGGGGAGGCAGATCTCATTTTCTGTATTAGAGTTGAGAAGTGATTTTCACTAGACCAGGTCTAATTAACTGTGTAAAGGTAAAGCTGGTCAGTATATGTAAAATAAAAGTATTTTTCCTGCATGCGAAGAATAAAATTAATTTGTCTACCCCTGCAATTCAACATGGTTTTTCCAGAGTATACCTCATTTCCTCTTTCCTTTAGAAACACTATTTCAAGTTATGTAGGTTTCAGAAAAAAAATTAGTCTGAGCATGCATAAAACTGATTGCCAATAGACCACAATGCTTTCCAACCCATTCAGATAAAGGAGGAATGACAATTCTTGGTTACAATCACATTCAAATGTACAGCGCAGGTAGACTTTCCTAATGTATAGCAATACAGTGTTGTGTATTTCTGGGAAATTCCTCATGCTCAGTCAGAAAACTTAAAGTAAGCTCAGACTGATACTAGTCATTTAGAAATACAGGCAGCGGAAAGCTGATTTTTGGCTGCCTCTGTTAGAAAATACTAGCATAGCGAAATTTTTGTGATTGAATGGGTAAGGATGCTGTTCAAGTGAAAAGTAAATGGTACCAGGGTTAAGGCGCTGGAGTTATCTTCTTAAGAGGGGAGTGCCAGTGGGAGATGGAATTTTATAAATATATAGAATTTAAAATAAAAATTAAACCTCACAATTAAAACTATCTAAAATAGTCAGTGAGATTCCAAAGAATAACTAATAAACAGTCCAAGGTACAAATGTAGAAATACGTGGGTCCTTTTTCTCTCAATGAAAATGAGCATGTAAAATAAAATCATAAAACATTTATTCAGTGTAACAGGAGGCTGTCAGGAGTATAGGTGCGCTTATTTTTTCAGACCACTATCCTTGTTTTTAAAGGATGCCGTTCAGCATATATACCCCTTCAAAAAGGTAAAAAGAAAAAATCTGCGCCCCTTTCAGGCAGCTTATAGTTACCTTAGGGGTGTCCCAGCCCCTATAAAAGAATCAAGTAAAAAAATAGGAAGGTAAAAATATTAGCGCCAAAAAGTATTCTCAGTGGAAAGTGCCAGATAGTTAAATATGGATAAAATAAATAAATAAACAAATAAGATTGATAAATACCAAAATTACAAAGACATGCATATAAACTTGTTAAAATAACTTAGGGCTGGATTCAGAGCTCCGGCCGCAATGCAATTGAGGCCGGAGTTCTGCGAAAAGTGCTACTGCGCATGCACAGTAATTTTGAAACGCAATCTACTTTAAAACCGTGTGTACGCAATCTACGTTGCAAGAAGTAACGTAGATTAAGTCCCAAAATTACTGTAGCACTTTTTGAAAAAGAACCCAGTGGGGTTTGAAACGCGTCAAGTCAGGCGGCAGGACGGAACAAGGGACGCATACCAGACCAGCAGAGACTGTATATCGGACACTGATCCTTGCGGTACCATTTATAACATCAGGAACAGCCCCATATCACCTCTTGCTTTTCCATCCTCTTGGTATGACCCTTGGTTCTCAGTTTTTACGTTTTATATGTGTAGATCCTTACTAATAAATTGTTTGTTTTTACTCTTGTCTCCCGTTTTGCGCCCCCTATCGGGGGAAGGGTGGTACTTCAAGCAATTCATCTACACTGTGGAACACATCTTATATGCATCTATATTGATTTTATATGCATGTCTTTATAATTTTGGTATTTATCAATCTTATTTGTTTATTTATTTATTTATTTTATCCATATTTAACTATCTGGCACTTTCCACTGAGAATACTTTTTGGCGCTAATATTTTTACCTTCCTATTTTTTTACTTGATATATACCCCTTCATTCATTTAGAAATCACCGCTGCCACACCAGACCCACCGCATGCACTGGAAAGGTAGTTTTAGGGTCAGTCTATGGATAAGGGAGTTTTTGGGTCAGGCTGCAGGGAAGGGAGACAGGGTTAGGCTGCAGGGAGGGGAGTTTTACGGTCAGACTGCAGTGAAGGGAGGGTTAGGGTCAATCTGCAAGTAGGAGAGTCTTAGGGTCAGGCTGCGAGGAAGGGAGGGTTAGAGTAATGGAAGGGGAGTGTTAGGATAAGAATTAGGAGACGGGTTGGGGGTAGAGCAATACTCTTGGCCTGGGAGAAAATGTCCCTTTTGAAAAAGGCCGTTCGATGCGGAAACCCACACCTTTCCATCTATACTAAAAGGAATCGTTACAATGTAGACACGTGGATGTCTGGATAATGCAGCTCAATGTTTATGGATTCCTCCAAATATTTTGCTAATGAAATCTAGCATGGAAACTGGAATATGTCCAATAGATTCAGAAATTCCAGATGTAGCGATGTATTACATAATAGAGAAATTTTATGGGGCTGACCCAGCTTAGGATCCAAGTTTGGTGGCATTAAAACATTGTTTCTTCTTTTTATTTTTCTGAAATTCGGTCTGTCAGATCCATTTGAATCCTAACTGCTCATCTCTACTGCCAGAGAGAGAGGCCAGAAAGAAGCAAAGCAAGAAAAGACAGAAAGTTTCAGCCGTAACTTATAGAAAGAATGCACCAATATACTTTATTTTATATCTTAACAAAACTTAACTTTGTTATAATTGTACAAGAACATGTAGTCCATTCAGAAACCCTTCTTGCTTTAAGCTGTGCTTTGTTGGCTATGCAACACAAGATAACAAGAAACAGACATCAGCACTATTAATATTTTATTATTGACTTTGCAGTGTAATTCAACTATTCAAAGTCAACTGAGTTCATGTAGCTAGGTAGTGAACAGCTAAACCAAGTCTAAATCATTGTTAATACAATCAGGCTTTTTTCATATACACATAGGGCCTGATTCACAACTAAGTAAGAACAGGATCCCTGTGTGTATTTTTAAGAACGGTTAAATTGAGCATGCCCAGAACTCAAAACTATGCACTGAAACTATGTAAGAATGATTCACAGATAAGAATGGCTACTTAGGAATGGTTCATGCTTGGGAATGTAATGACTTCCGCATGTGTGGTTAAAAGGGGCAAGACTCTTAATGTAAATGTGCAGCACTCAGGCTACTAATGTACAGTATGGGTGTTCCTCGAGACTTAGGAATGATTCACAGTTAAGAAGGCCTTGTGAATACTAACATACGCACAAACAAAGATAAGAATGCCCCCTACTATTTTTAAGTTGACATCCGCATGGTTAATAGAGAGTCAAAACCTCATGCTTTACTGTTTGTTCATCACGCAGCTGCTGTGATTATAATGAATGCATGTTTTTGCTTTGATTGAATAAATTAAGGGCTCATCTTTTAAAACTACTGTTATGTTACCATTTTGTGCGTGACTAAGTATGAAAGGTACTCATTATTTACATTTTGTGCATTATTATTATTATTATTTTACATTATTTACATTTTTTCACTGTTTGTTGTAAACTTTTTAAAACATAGGTTTTTTATAAAAAAATTTAATTGTAGCATGTTTGCATTGTTTGTGTGTTACTTTGAGATACAAATTAAGTTTAGGTCTAATTTATGTAGATATTTATTATTTACATTTATTATTAACAACTTTGAAAGTTGAATGGTTCTTTCTTAATCCTTCAATAAGTATTTATGATTTTAAACTATTTTAACATATACGTGGATAGCGATTTCAGCCGGTCTGTTGTTTAAAACTTTAATTCAAGGATTTTTCTGGAAAGACACTCCTATATTGTAGATATATAGATATAGATATATTTTAATGGGTTTTTTTTATGATATCTCTTGTTACACCTTCCATTTTATCCCCATTGTGTGCATATATAGAAGTGTTTTATTATCAGTGTTCCATCCTTTGTACCTCCCCATCCCCCCATTTTTACCTTTAGATAGCTACTGATATATGAGAAATGATAAATAGAATGGGGATGGGGAGGTGATGATAAGAATAGGGAGATGATGGAGGGAAGGGCAGTAATGAGAATGGATAGATGATGAATTGAGAGGGGGAGATGATGAATACGGAGGAGATGTATAGGCATAGCGTGCACTGGAGTACATTTAATGTGTTCAAATGTGTGTG
>WWET01000424.1:685664-698289 GCA_011038615.1 Limnodynastes dumerilii
GGGGGGTGCTGGATACACGATGGTTGATACTGAGGGAATAAGAGACACATGATGGGGATACTGTGAGGCTGGACACTTGATTATGAATACTGAGGGACTGGAGACATGATGGAGGATACTGGGGGGCTGGAGACATGATAGGGGATACTGAGGGGCTGGATACACATGATGGGGAATACAGGTGGTTGGAGATATGGTGAAAAATACTGGGGACTGGAGACATGATGGGGGATACTGGGGGCCTGGAAACATGATGGGGATACTGGGGGGCTGGAGACACATGATGGGGATACTAGGGGACTGAAGACACACAATGGGGATACTGGGGGACTGAAGACATGATGAGGGATTCTGTGGGGGCTGGAGACACATGATGGGGATATTGGCAGGCTGAAGAAACGTGATGGGGATACTGGAAGGCTGGAGTATACTGGGAGCTGGGGAGACATGAATAAGAAAATATATAGTCTATAGTGTGTGGCTGTTTTTAAGCTGAAATGAGAATTGTATAACGTAGACTAGGGCCCAGATCCAAACCTAAGTATGACAGGGGACTGCTGCAAGTCATTTGCGTAAGTCCCCTATTTTGGAACATTGGCGCTTGCGCACGCAAGATGTCGTTTGTGCGTACTTACTGATGTATGTAAATATGTAAGATTTAGTACAGCAAACACTAAAAAAATCTTTAATGCTTTTCTGTGAGTCATGGATGGCCTCCCTGTAACATTCTGGGACTCCAAGGAGTAGGGTAGGAGCCAGAAAAGAACCTAAGAAGAAAAAGGTGGCCTCTATACTGCCTGCATGCATGTTCCATGTAATTAATTACAGTGCAGAGGGTGCAGTGCAGTGTGGATAGGGGAGGTTTGGAGGCTTATCAGAGCCTTCTTGGCTTTCAGTTATTTGCATGACTGCATTCAGTGACTGACATGGAACATGCAGGCAGTGTAATGGCCACCCTTGCTTCTCCTCAGGTCCTCTCCTCAGCGTCCCAGTCTCTCAATCACATAAACGCCCTGCCCCCTCCAGTCTAAACAACCCTTTAATAATCATATATGTCTTTATGTGTGTGTTTCTGTGTGTGTGTTTCTGTGTGTGTGTGTGTTTGTGTGTGTGTGTGTGTCAAAGACCATATTTATATTAAAAATGCTTTAAGAAGGTGCAGATAAGCATGTATCCACAGCTATCCTAAAGCTTCCTCCCTGTCACTGCCCCCCCCCTTTT
Source organism: Limnodynastes dumerilii (assembly GCA_011038615.1). Taxonomy (NCBI): domain Eukaryota; kingdom Metazoa; phylum Chordata; class Amphibia; order Anura; family Limnodynastidae; genus Limnodynastes; species Limnodynastes dumerilii. The sequence continues at coordinate 686,886 of WWET01000424.1, forward strand.
AAGAACCTAGGGCATTTAAGAGTGCCATAGGGCTTCCCTAACTTCTCGTTTCTATTCTCCTTCTATTGTTCTTCCTACTACCCTGCCCTCCCTGGCTACTTAACATACCCCCTTTACTTTACTTAAATCAGCACAGAGACTGCCATGGAACACCTCTTTACTCTTTCTAAAGTACGTGCAGTCTTTAAATGGTATGTTGATTGAGTAAAAGAGCTACTAGTAAGCTGATGCTTCTTAAGTGTGAATAAGGTCCAATATGTATATATATAATGTATTATGTCCGTATATGTGTGTCTTTGTGTGTGTGTATATATATATATATATATATATATATATATATATTAGGTGCAGAGTGGGAGGGTTAAGCTGGTCACACCATAGAGCGATTATCGCTCTCAGAAGAAGGTTCCAATAATTGTGACAATTTTCCCCCAGGGAAAGGTCCTAATATTGGTGCCACAAACTGCTCTTGCTGGGAGTGATAATCTCGATTGAAGAGGAGCTGTTGAAATTGACAGAAGTCTCTTGCAGCTGATTGGCTGCACAGACCTTCCATCAATTATGGCAAGAGGCCTGTGCAGTTTTTTTATTCACTGGCTGACTGAAAAACTCTGTGTGACACTTCTACCTCCTGGATGGAGTTTCCACATCTGTCTGACCCAAAAATTACCAGCAAGTATAGCAGTAATATGGTAATGGAAGTCCTGTATCTCTTGCAGAATGCAGAGCTTTCATTACTGTATTATTGCTGTACTTGACTATAATTAAAGTCAGACAGATGGGGAAACGCCATCCAGGAGGTGAAGGTGCAGAGTCCAATAATCAGAATTGCTCACACACTACATGATATTGTATAGTCGATTATAGATGATAATCAGTCAAGAATACTGAACAATCCGATTATCGTCAGATTATTCGGGATGATAATCGGAGGTTTTAAGAACCCATTAGCATCACAAACTAGAGCAATAATTGTATGATCGGGCCGATAATTGCTGTAGTGTGTTACCGGCTTAAGTAGGTAAATAGGTTGATGGTTGCTGTATGGGAATCACAAACTGACTTGGAAAGGTATCCATTTTGGGTTCCCGGGGATGTGATAGTGGTTCAGCAAGGTAGCGAAAGCTTGGGGACTTTATGTAGGCCTTTCTCATGAGTCAGTGGGCAAAGGGTATATAATTCAGGCTTGACTTGGATGGACAAGGAAGGCTTACTGGACTGGAAAAGGCAGGCTTGGCTGGACTGGACTTGACCAGGACTGGAGTTGAACGAGGCAAGCTAGACTGACTTGGACTTGACCAGGATTGGAATGGACCTGACTTGACTTGACCAGGAATGGATATGAACTGGAACAAGACTTGACTTGACCTGGATTGGACTAGGAATAGACAGGACTAGAGTAAGACTTGACTTGACTTGGACTGGACCAGGACTGGACTAAGACTTGACTTGACCAGGAATGGACTGGAGCAAGACTTGACTTGACCTGGACTAAACTGGAGAAAGGCTTCACTTGTCCTGGACTGGATTAGAGCAAGGCTTGGCTTGACTTGGACTGAATCAGGAATGGGCTGGACTGGAACAAGACTTGACTTAACCAGGACTGGACTGGAGCAAGGCTTGACTTGACCTGGACTAGACCAGGAATTGACTGGACTGGAACAAGACTTGACTTGACCTGGATTGGACTAGGACTGGACTGGAGCAAGGCTTGACTTGACCTAGACTGGACCAGGACTGGATTGAACTTGACTTAACCTGGGCTGGACAAGGACTGGACTAGACCTGGACTGGGAGACATGAACTGGAACAGGACTTGACCTGGATTGGACCAGGACACATTTACTGGAACAGAACTTGACTTGGCCTGGATTGGACCAGGAGACATGTATTGGAACAGGACTTGACTTGACCTTGGTTGGACCAGGAGATATGTACTAGAACAGGACTTAACTTGACCTGGATTGGATCAGGAATAATAATCTGAAGACAGCAGAGGTCAGAAGCTGGAAAAGTAGTCTGCAGACTGTTCACTGATGACTGGGATAATCAAGCTGATTACTGCTGGCTGATTACTGCAAGCTGAAGACTGTAGACAGAGATCTCCCAAGGATTAAACAGGAACCAGACACCTTCAATGAATGTTCTGGCACTGTGAATACAGTGCTCTGGGTTTATATAGGGTGCCCTGGCTCTGGATTGGATATTCAGATCATGTGCTTCTCCTGGCTTGTTCCCAGTTGGCTGCTGTAGATCATGTGCGCTGCTGCGCCTATAAACTGGAGGACAAAAGTGTTTGGTGCCAGCAACACACAGGGAAACATGTGGTGGACATCAGACATAAAGCTGCCACTACTGAGAGTGGCACTTCCCTGGAGGCAGAGAGCAGGCATGCCTGAAAAGAACTTCGTTATGTGATAACGGGAAGTTCTTTATGGGAGCTGACAGAAAATGATAATTGGTACTGGGACAGTGAAATGGAGATGAATAAGTTAATGGATACTCATGGGTTTTTGAGGGAAAAGTTTCATAGGGCATTAACTAATGTGGGGGGCATGACATAATGAGCCTGCTCTGCAACTCAACCTGAAGGTAACCATTGTCTACCAAGAATCTAGTGACAATGGTCCGAATTCACAATTAAGTTTTTTTTACTTATGTGCCTATTTTTAAGTGCAGAGCTAATGCCCATGCGTAGTAAATATTTTACGCTGTCTACGTAGTAATTCGTTATGCATTTTGCATACATGCGGCCTTACTTTTGCTCTCTCTGTTCCATTGTTGTACAACTTACAAGCACAGTCTAGGGGAAATGCAACTTCCCGGTCTCGTGTGTCTGCTTATCATGCTTACTGCAAATTGTGATAGCAAAATTACTGATAATTCTAAGAAAGAAAGAAAAAAGCATTTGCAAGAATAAAATCTACGCAGAACAACCATGAAGATACCTTAATATTTGATACACAGAAATGACAACAGTTGGCAAGTTTAAATAAAGCTATTGGTCCAGATCCTGGGCTACGGCCGACGGGAATTATGTACATGTCGTACGTCCCCTGTTTTGCAGATTGTGCATATGCGTACAACCTTTTTACGATTCCATAAGGGCCGTTGTACATAACGTACATTTCGTACGCCAGCTCTTACGAAAAGGGGGCTTTCCCCCCCATTACGCATGTCATATCTCTGCCGTAAAGCCGGAGATAGACATGCTAATTAGGGAACAGGGCAGTTACGATCAGCTATGCGGCAATAAGATGGATCGTAAAAGTTCGGGTAGGAATCTACTGTGCAATCCCCGCTACGATGCTGGCCGTAAGGCGCCCATAGGTAAGGATCCAGCCCATTATCACTTCATCCCCATTTTAATTTCATTCATCCCATTCACTTTTGTGTAGAAATTCAAGGGGGGGTAGTCTTTGCCCCCCTAACAGAAATAATGGGGGAAGGCCGGTTGCCCCATCTGCCCACCCAGTTCCTACACCCCTGAGTAACTGGTATACAAAGTTGTAGAGAACATCATTGTTATATGTCACCTTTAAGACTTTATTGTTTATTTTGTCATTTTGGTTCAAAATACCAACATTTCTCATTTTAATGACACTATATGTTCAATATGTTCAAAGTAAATCAGGCATTACTGTTCAGCAATATCATCATTACATTAGCAATGAAAACATACATTAAACGTTTCATGTGTGATGTGTGTGACCCAGTCACTGACCAGCAGACTTATAATAATAAAGAACAATCAGACACAAAATGTGGGAACTAATTAAAATGTTATTAATTAACTAAGTGATTTCATATTCTTTATTAAATGATACGATCCAAACGGATCCATATATCTTTGTACTAAATTTGATGGGGGCCAAAGAAAGCAGGTAAACAATAAAATTGTCAATAGCATTTGTCATATTGACATAGCAGTAAATAACTAGCTCACTATTATGTGAAAAACAAACCACAAATCAGGCGCACTCCTCCAGCCTTCGCCACAACACCTCTTCTAGAGACCACCTGAATATCTCTCAACTTCAGGCAATAGCACATTAAGCTGCGATGACAAAATAGTTACCAGTTGCAACGTCTTGGCACACCACCACAAACGCCAGCACATAATAATGGAGACTAACCTGCTTTCTGCCTAACACAGATCTCAAACAAATATCTCAAAATAAAGGGGAAGGCAGGGAGGGTGGAAGAAAAATGGCAGATCCCTTAGCAAGATTGGCTTAAATAACTTCAGGACCCCTTCAGCTCCTCCCAGACCACTGCAATGAACCAATGACAATCTCTTAAATTGAGTGGCATCAACTTAAGCCCCAACCCACACATAGGGGGCTTATTTTTGCTCCTGTTAAAATTCTTTAAACCTCTGTTTTCTTATCTAGAGTTACTACCTTTTTAGTGAGAGACACCCCCACACCCACCCCAGAAAAATACCTTGAAAATAATACTTTTACTTTTGTTGATTGAATGTTAAATAATAAGAAAACATATTGGCAGTGATATTACAAACAAATTTGTATCTCACAAATTAACAAAATGAATGCACACCATGAAGTTGGAATCAATAGCCTCATCTCTGCTCCTGTTGAGCATAATCGCACACAAGTGAGTGCTTTTATTTTTTGTTGTAGAAGGAATCCATCTTCTTAATTATGCTCAATTGGACAAAAACTATTAAAAATCCAAAAACTGCATTTTATTAAGAGTTGCTGTAAGATATTTTGAGCCTGATCCAGATGCACCTGCAAAGGGGCCGCTTTGGATGTCTATACAAGTACGGCATGAAGCGAACAAGCACAATGTAGCCACGTGATCATATATCTTGAGTGAGTGCAGGCCAGGACACGGTAACAAATACAGTAAGTGGTGGTTATAATAAGCGTGGGCGCTTTAGTTGCAATGTAAACGCATTCAAACTAAATCCAAGAATATTTTTAGCGAAAAAATGTAAAAATATATCATTTTCACCCTAATATTAACTGCAGTAATTATTTTATACCCAACGCAACTCCGCAAAGGTCTGAAACATACCAAGCAGCAACTCCACAAAGGTTTGAAATAGGTTGTGTAGTGTGGACTTAGACATGACCGTGCGTACTAACACCTACTTTCTGGTCTTGGTTTCAATTCTTGGGATCAGTTGCGTGAGGAAGCCCTTACTGTACATTGAATAACTTTCTCCGCCCCTTCCTTCCCACAACCATGAAGCTTCTGGGTCTGGAGGGTGTGGGTCCCTATTTTGATAGGGCCGTTCTCTCCCAGCCAGTTTGGAAGAGGCATATCAATCAATCCCCAGAGCACCAAACACGGTGCTCCGAAAGGTGAGTGGATAAACTAACCCCAACCTTTCCCCTAATTCTAACCCCAACCCTCCCCTTCCATTACTTTAACCCTAACCCTCCCTTCCCTGCAACTTGACCCTAATACTCCCTTCTCTATAGCCTAATCCTAAGACCCCCCTCCCCGAAGCCTGACCCTAACCCCTCTCTTCTATGGTTCTAACCCTAAAATGAATGGGTATGCCGATCGGTACACTCACCCATGCATACATTTTATTTTTTTTTTTAAATGTCCCCCTATTCGAAATAGAGACAGCCGAAAAATAACTTTCGGCTGTCTCTATTAAGCAAAGCGGGCCATCGGAACGGAGACGGCAACTGGGGTCTGGATCACCCATAATTGCGTGTACATTATTTATGAGCATGTGCAGCTAAAAAAAAAATCCCACGTAATAGGGCACACGTTCACCTATGAAACAGTGCTGTGTAAAAAGAAATGTTTAGAAGAGAAAATGATGCATTTCCAATAATAGAACACTTATATTTATCAAAAGCTTAATTACAGCAACATATTCCAAGTCTGGAATGTGATTCTGCTGCAGATACACTTGACATCATTTCAAAGATAACTTATTTGGCCTTTGTTACAGGGATTACATTAATGCATAAATAAAAATAACATGGCAAGACTGATTAGAGCACAAACATGGCATTATCCCTTAGCCGTGACACGTGTTGAATAACAATTTTTGTCCCTGCAGACACTGAAGCCTCTGGTTGTTTAGTTGTTTCTATGCAGTTTTTCTTTTCACATGCAATATCACTGATAAATTTAATCAAGGAATGAGCTGCTAACGAATACCTCTAAAAGGTCAACTGCAAGATTTTTTTTTTCCCTAAGTGATTCATCTTAGCTGGTGATATTTAAGTTATGTGGTATCTTATGAATTTTGAATACATGGACAGATGTTTGGCCACCGATCCATATGAAGCCAGTTTGAGCGCACACAGGCTGCTAGTTAATATGGGCAGAATCTCTGTAGTCGAGTGGAATTATTCCTCCGCCAGTCAGACACAATTGGTACATTCCACAGGGCACCTTTGAACTTTTTGCGACCTAAATATCGAAGAGACAGAAGCCATTACAGAGAGTCTATTATGGAAAAAGACATTCAATGTAGAAGAAATAAGGTCTTAGCTTTTCATTATTGCTATTACACATAACAATACAGTACAATATAATGTGTAGCGGCAAAGTGATTGAGATTGCATTAGGGGCATGGTTCTTTCATTAGACACAGTCATAGAGTTGAAAAGTATTACCACTTTATTTCATGTATTGCTCTTACTGAGAGAGGCGGCAATGTAATATAAGATAAGAGAAAGTAGTTAGATGCAACAAAATGTCATCGGCATAGATCCCTTGGCTGAGTTACGCAATATTGTCTGTTACTGAGTAGCACAGTCATTTAAATTGTAATCTGACCATTGCATCCCATGTAGAAAATGTGAGTGTGTCACAGGAGGTAGAATGTAGGAGGTAGCGGGACAAGAGCAGTGTTATTATTATTATTATTATTATTAAGTAGCATTAGACATATTGCTGATATATTAATTAAACAGAACAAGAGTGACACAAAAAAATCATTGGACAGTAAAATTAATGTAAATATATACTTTTTATAGAAAACCAAAAAAATATAATATAACCTCACAGAGATGGAACAACCAGCGATGCATTATTGACCAGGGTCTGATCCATGAAGTGGTGGGCTACAGCGTTGCCTTCATCTGGCATGACATGCACTGCGCAACACCAGCAAAGGGGCAGCAGTTGGGAAAGGCTCTAAAACATAATACATATATACAACTATCATGATCCATAGTTTTTGCACAGTTGAAGTGCAGGCATGCTAATGAAAATGTGTGTTCCCTATCCACAGTTCTGACAGCAACAACTCAGGAAAGCTAGTACTGCTACTAAGCTGTTAGGATCATGGTATTTACCTTGCACATTGTTTGTTTACTTTCTGCTTTCACATGACCTTCTTTTAGTTCTCTCCATTGCCTTGTGTTCACTCTCTGCTGCAGGCATTATATCACAGGTGAGGGTCATTCCCTTGCTGGAACTTCCCTAGCTGTTCTATTTAAACCCCTCACTGACATGATTTCCTTTTCAGAGCAACAGGTAGCCTTGTCTGCTGATATCGTGTTCTCTTGTGTGTCCTGGTTCCCGGTCATGTCACAAGTCCTCAGTTCACTCCATATATAATCTTTTAAATGCGCTATATAGACTATATCCTGTTCCTGTGACAGGGTGATGCAGATATGCTGAAACAATTTATAGATTCTTTGAATGACAATGAAAAGGATCTTAAACTCTCGCCTTATCAAAGTCAGATAAGTTTTAGCTTTTTTGATATTAATATCAGCATCAGTGATGAGGGCCTCATTGTAACAGATGGATACTGACGGGCTACCGCTATTAAGAATGTTTTACACTTTGATAGCTTACAACTGCAGGCTGTGATTATTAATATCCCCAAAAGGGAATATTTAAGGCTTTGTAGGAACTGTTCTATTTAAACTAATTTTAAAGTCCTTGCTAAAAACTTGGAAAGCAGATTGCTAGCTAGGGTTTATAGTGCAAATTTAATTTAAAAAACCATATAAAAATTTTATTCATCAAGCTTATATACCCTAGGAGGAAGAGTGAGGCATGTCAACAACCAATAAGATTTATTGGGAATTTCTGTAATGAATCTAATAGCATCATCAATATTTTTAATGTACATGCACATATTATTAAATCTGATTCTGTTTTTCAGAAAGCCATAGATGACAAGATCTCTATGTGCTGGAAATGGTCTAACAATCTTAAAGACACAGTATCAATTTTATTTTTTGCCTCTAAAAAAGGGAGACTCCAAATGAATTGTGATACCACTTATATAATGTACTACATAGAATGTCCTTGCAAACTGAAGTATGATGGCTAGATGATCCGCAAATTTAAACATATATTGGTAAGAATGTATAGGAACCATTTAAAATGCACAATGGGATTGTGAAAGGGGTACAACATTAACACCAGTAGCTAAGCGTTTTCTGCAGGTGCACAGGTCTGATCCCTCTGGTGTAACTGCCTTTATGATTGAAAAAAATCCAACCTCAAATACATGAAGGTGATGCAAATCTGTTATTATTGCAAAGAGAATCCAACTGGATCTCTCGCGCAATGGGGATTCACTATATAACCTAATAACCACAATTTTGTGTTACTACGACCCACTTTAGGAGAATAAGGAGAGATTAGTATACTACCTGGAAGGGAGAAGTGTAGACTGTGAGGTCGCTAATGGTCTCTTAGGGTGAGTTTGTTTATTGAGAATAGGAGTCAGGAGTGGTAGCACATGCATGGTGAATTGTCTAAGGTGAACTGAGTAACAATATAGCTCATGTTATTAATCTGGTCAGAAGTATATCTATGATCTTATATTTTGCTTTACATCTCAACTTTCTAATGTAAATATGGAAGTTAATATTGTGAAATGTTAATATGATTAATTAAATTAATATGTTTTAATACTAAGATGTTTGGAGATATGTGTATATAATTTGGGGAGGGTGCACTTGTACAGGTGGAGCCCATTTCTATATGATTATCTGCTCTGTATTTATTTAATGATTACTATTATTGACTTAATTAGACTTATTTAGATTTGAATTACTGAAATACCAAACAGAAGATAACAAATTACACCAAATATATCTTCACATTCCATTCTTTGAATATTCATCATCTTTTGTGTAGTTAAGGATTTATTTCCTCATTGGTATAATAATCCTTTGTACTCAGTTTTGGTTGCCTGGCAATATTTAAAATATGTAATTCCTCTATAAAATATATCTGTATGTATCCAAATATTTAAATAGAAAAAAAAGATAATATGAGTATTTGTAGGTAGAATCATATTATACCATTTGTTTAAATAAGAAAATTTCAATCTCAAGCTTTAAATATATTATGCATCATTGAATTTCACATTTACCAAGATAGGAATATGGAATTGATTGTCTGAAGGCTACAGAAAGAAAAGTAGCCGATACTACTTTATTTTATTTTTTCATTTAACCTGCAGTTTAATTAAAACTGCAGTTTCAATCTTATTTTCCCAGCAGGAAAAAATCTGGAGAAAAAAAAGGAAAAACAAACATCTATTAGAAAGCTCATTAATACTATGCAATATCTTAGCAAATTACCATAATTACAATAAATGTAGATAGTAAGTATTCGACTAACGAATGTATAACTACCCTAAATATAACAGTCTAATGACCTAGAATGTACTCACGTAATGCAATTTATGTAGATTTTATTATTTCGATTTATTGTTTTGCTGATGAAAATTGTAGAGTGTAAAAAATGTCTAAGGAGCTGATTCACTTACACTTAATTTTTTACATTTAGCTCTATGAATGTACAGAATGGGAGCGAGCACAGAAAAGCAGACCCAAAGGTGTCTAATCTGCCTCTGTACAATTCCATGCACTGTGTTCTTGTTCAAGGGGGTAATCTACTATATTTTATTGAAAAATTGGTGTTTTTGCCTTCTCCTGAATTCTTGCACCAGCTCAGGGCTGGTATAAGTTTAAGGTGAATGAGATTTTTCTTCAAGAAGTTATAAAATACCCTACACACCTTACAAATGACTTGAAAGTGACTGGCGGCTGTGTGCAATTAATGTTTCTACACTGTATTTTATATATATCCACAGGTTAATGACTAACTGCACAAGAAGGAGCCAATCAGCACCTGGAGAAACTATGTTTGTTTCAAAGTTCGAAAGGTCTTCATGTGAGTGCTGAAAACTAAATTCATCTAATAACTATAGAAAGCACCAGAGTTTATAGTCCAATGTAAACACATTGAAGCACTTTTCCATGTTCTCAGAAGGGGCAGGATTGGGGTTTTACCAGATGCAATATGTCTTTTGTATCTCAAATGAATTAATTTATAACAACAGTAAAATTCTAAGAAAAATGACATGTATTAATTATAGCCATGATTGTCTTCATTTCGATGATTAAAAGAACCTGCAAAGAATATGAGATAAGTAATAGCAGAAAAATTATAAACTTGAAATTAAATCATTGAGGATTATGCTCCAACTGCTTTGACTTTTAGGCAATATAATCAGTGATGAACTAATCCCAAAAAGGAGCATTAAATGTAGCAAACTTTGCTCCACCCACAGGATTGTCCATCTAAAGTGGCATATAAGGGACCTAATAAATAATTTTGCCCCCACACCAAATTTATGCTGCATAGTAGCCACAGTCATTTAAAATAACAACAAACTTATGGAATGTTAAGCTTTATATAATAATGCTTTCCTGTCCGGGGATCTTCTGCAATCCTCAATGAGCTTCTTCTCCAGCGATAATATCTGTCTTCATGTAAAGAGGAGAAGACTGATGACAGAGCTGTCAGAGGAATGAAGACACTAGTGGGATTGTTAGAGACAAGTAATTCCTATGTTTTATTCCAGGAATACAATATGGTCTCATATGCCAAAACTTTTAGCTATCAAGTGGAAAAGAGTAAATACTATTACAACCCCACTGCAGAGAGATTGAATATACAAACTATTTTCACAGGCAGATGTCTGATAAACAAGAAAAAGTGATACCCAGTGGAAAATCATTTTTATCCATTGTGGGAATAATTTCAAGTTTTACATGTCAACAAATATTGCAGGTAAAATATGTATTTCTGTAAGTATAGAAGTTATAGATGAGTGCCGACCCCCGTGTTTTTGTTTTGGATCTGTATTTTTTTTTAATTGCTAAAAAATGCTAAAATCCTGTATTTTTTTATGCATTTTTATCCAAAAGCATTATTAATATGAATAACATTAATTTTAATTAATTTAGTATTAAATAAAAATGTAAAAACTAGTATATTGACTGTCATGGTTGGTGATTGCTAAAATGATGTCTGTATAGAACAGAGATCATTTGAATGTTATATGTATTGGGCCTGATCCAGAGCTACGAAATTTCGCACGGCGGGCGAATGCGCACGTTCAAACGTGCGAATAAACATGCAC
>WWET01000424.1:699907-714648 GCA_011038615.1 Limnodynastes dumerilii
TTATTATTTTTTTATTATTATTATTATTATTATTATTTTTATTATTATTATTATTGTTTATTTATAAGGCGCCACAAGGTGTCCGCAGCACTGCACACAATAAAACAAAATACTGAACAGACATATAGGGTAGGTATGGACATCATGGTGCCTCATGCTGCCTCATTTGCAGACAAGCAACAGGAGCAAAGGTCAGGCCGCCGCACTTGTCATTGGTTGACTAGGAGAGCGGGGAAGCCAAAGTTTAAAATTAGAGTGAAGGTAGAAACAAAGGGAAAAAAACACATCAAACAAAGCTGTATATATCAACAATGATTTGCAAACACTGAAAATATAGTGGATAATCAAGGAATATAATCAATCAAAAATCTAAGTATTTAAACAGTTATGACTTAAAGAAAACAAGATAGTGGCAACAATTTATTAAGTCCTGCGGGTGCCACCATGTTCAGACGAAAAATCCAGGCACATTCTTTTTGCAAAAGTACAGTCTCTCTATCCCTTCCCCTGACTAGGGGGAACATGTTCTATTCTCATCCATTTGAAATTCTTCATAGAATGCTTAGCTGTTGCCCGATGTCGGGCAACAGGTTGATCACAATCCTTACCGTCCAGTGCTGCTTTCACTACAGAGTGATGTAAAACCAATCTTTCTTTTATCTTACGGATAGTCTTTCCCACATATACCAAGCCACATGGGCAGCAAATAAGATAAACTACATATTTTGTGGTACAAGTGATAACTTGATGTATCTTGTATTATTTAGAAGTCTGGGGATGATGAAAAGAATCCACATTGATTATTTGGGCACATGAAACACAGCCTGTACACTTGTAACAGCCATGTTTATGGGTGAGAAAATTGCTGGAGCAGTCACTGTCCCACTCCGTATGTCATTGTTGCATAATAAATCTTTTAGATTTTTGCCCCTGATATAGTTTGAAAGTAAAGATTACTTACCAACAGTATTCAATATGTGATCGGTGGTGATGATGAGCCATAGGTTCTTGGCCGAATGTGTACAAATAAATGACAGGTGATTAAAACGTGTTACCCGTGGAATTTTAGAGGCAGTCTGTTTTTTTCTGATGGTTTCAATAGTTCATGCCTGTCTCATTTGATCTATTTTTGTTCTTGCTTCTTGAAGACAAGCTGCCCTGTGCCCACGATCTTGAAACTTGGATATCATTGCATCTTTTTGCAGCTTGCCAGTAGTGGAATAACTGTTGATACGTTTAATTCGAGTGAGCTGGGAAAATGGCAATGCCTTAAGCAGAGCAGGAGGATGGTGGCTTCTTGCATGTAGTACAATATTTTTAGCTGTTGTTTTGCTGTACATCGTTATCATCAGCTTCTGTTGCTGTTTCTTTATACAGACATCCAAATACTGAGATGATCGGATGGCCCGAGGGGGTCCACAAGTCATTTGTGGACCTTAGGAAGCGTATAAAGAAACGGAACAATTGGATGCTGAACTGTAAGTGCTTCCATAAGTTTAGCTGTAATCTGTCCATCCAAAACAGCTTGAGACAAAATTTCTTGTATCTGCGCTTGATATACAACCATGGAATCTTTATCCAAACATTAATAAACAAGGGAATTGGCAAGTTGACGGTAAATTGCTTTACAGTAGTCCATCCTGTTTTGGACTACTATACCCCCTCCTTTGTCTGCAGTTTGGAAGATGAGATTTCCTCTGATGAAATCGCGTGGTGCGATGAAAAGCTACTACTTTTTTAATCCTAACCGGACTTGTCTTGTGCATTACTTTATTGACTTGACAGACTACTAAGGGTGTCATCTACACATATTTCTGGTCAGCGGAACAGCCTCAATTAATTGAACGGATAGAGTTACACTCTATCTCTCAACCGGATCCCCACGGGGGGAATATATTCTAAAGTACACAGTCTATGAGGAAATAAGAATTACAGCAGTGACATGTGTAGCGGTACACCTCACCGCCGGATCCGTGGGCAAGCTAATCGGGTGAGACCGCTCCAATATTAACTGTGTCTATTATTCACAATCCATGTTTCACGTATACTGCTTCATTAAAACCCACAAGTATTATACGGCATACTATTGAACCCACGAGTTGGGACAACTGTCTAATTTCTACTGGTTTCTATATTCTAATCCTCTGGAACTAATCTGTGTACATGTTGACTTTAGAAATACATCCTGTTATCATCTGCAGTAACTATCTTTGAGAGTGTACTCATAGCTGTTTTCTCCTTATACCAATACAGTGTAGCAATTTGAATACAGAGCCATTGGGGATCAACTGTTTTGTTATTCCATTGCTCCTACACAGGGCTAAGTACATATGTGGATTGTTTTCATCAACATCTCTATCCACTAGCCCTTTCATTTAAATGTTAAGCCTTGGCTAAGGCTACATATTGTTTTCCATTCAATCATTCAAAAATATCTCAATCGTATATCTGTACCATTTTTTGATATTGATAGGACACATGATAGTACCAGCCGGTATTGTGTATTTATTGATTTTTATTTTTGTGTTTTAATAAATCTGTGGTTATACAAGTCCAGTTTGTCATTCTATTTGAGATACCATTGTGGTCTAGGACTATGTGGGCACTCTTTAGTTTCCACACTTTTGTTTAAATATATCCACTTTATTTATTTTTATTTGTTATTCTATTAGGTGTACTACTGCATGGATATAATAGTTTATATACTTTGAGATTTCCATTTTGTTATAGTTTCTTCAATGCCTCCTTTTGTATGCATGTAAGATTCTGTTGAATATGCGAGAGTTGCACAAAAGCCTTGTCCATACTGTTATCGAGGAGCAGATTATAATATTTAAGGGATGTGTTGGTGGACGGAGCATAAAAATTAAAAATTGGATCTTGATTTTAATGATGAATGACCCCAACATGTTCTTTCAGTCAAGAGATCCATGGGGAGAAAAGAAAATCCCAAATTAAGAAATTCACGCTCTGTCGTAGTGAGCTCAATAGAGGATAAGTTGAATACTAGATCCTCTTGGACCTTAGGGTTCTTCTGCCTCTTCCAGTAATAACTTCTCCTGGAGGGACTCCCGATGCGCAAGGGTGGTTTGTACCTGCATTGGTTCCCAGCGGAGGTTTGCTCCAAAAACCACGATGTGGTGCTGATTGAGCAGAAAATAGCAAATCAATCTCGCTGTCGCTTGTGTTCGGCCCACTAGAAGCCTCATATATTGCACGGTTGACAAACGGCCTTTGTCTATAGGGTTTTCTATTTTTCAGAATTATTCTATGAGCAGTACCTGAAAACCATGGATATATGAGATTTTCTTTATAATCACACTGGACTTTCATGAGTTTTTCCCTCTTGAATTTCTTTAGATCAGTGATGTATCGAGCCATTTGTGTATCCAAATTACTGATGAAACCTTGATCTGGATCCAAGGCTAATTTAGGTTTGCTTTCTTTATTGAAGATAGCTAGCTTTGCTTCTATGAGTTTGACTTATTTTGCTGACTCTTCAATAATGAGCAGATTAAATCAAGGGAGGCTTTATTTAAAACCGAGACCCACCGTCTGCAGAAATCAGGACTACACCGGCCTATTGTCGGGACATTGGAGATTGTAAAATCTCATGGGATAAGCTTCTCTTGATAATAGTTTGAGAGTGTGACGCCGTGCATTTGAAAATCAATTAGTCTTTTATTCAACTGTAGACCATCATGATAGAGGTCTAATGGTGTTTCTGATGTTAGATCTGATAAAGCATCCTCCGAAAACAAAATAGCATGTGCTTCGCTGTCACTGAAGCTCAAAACTTCTCCTCTTTATAATTTTGAATGGGCAAGGCACCTTTCATCTCCTCTCATAGACATATCAGAGGAAATCATACCCTCTCACCTAGCACATGCAGCCTCTGAGCCAAAAGTCACGTGCCGATGCTGCCTCATTCGCAGATAGGCAACAGGAGCAAAGGTCAGTGCGCCGCACTTGTCATTGGTTGATTAGGAGACCGGGGAAGCCAATGTTTAAAATTAGAGCGGATGTATAAACAAAGGGAAAAAGCTGTATATATATCAACAATAATTTGCAAACACTGAAAATATAGTGGATAGTCAAGGAATATAATCAATAAAAAATCTATTCAAACGGTCACAACTTAAAGAAAACAAGATAGTGGCAATTATATATTAAGTCCAGTGGGTGGCCCTGTGTTCAGACGCAAAATCCAGGCACATTCTTTTTCCAAAAGTACAGTCTCTCAATTCCCTCCCTTGACAAGGGGGAAACATGTTCTATTCCCATCCATTTTAAATCTTTCATAGAATGCTTCGCTGTTGCCCGATGTCGGGCAACAGGTTGGTCACAATCCTTAATGTCGAGCACTGCTTTCACCACGGAGTGATGTAAAACCAATCTTTCTTTTATCTTATGGATAGTCTTTCCCACATATATGTCTACTTATAACTAAGTGATAACTTGACGTATCTTGTATTGTTTAGAAGTCTGGGGATGATGGAACGAATCCCCATTTATCATTTGGGCACATAAAACACAGCCTGTGCATTTGTAACAGCCATGTTTACGGGTGAGAAAATTGCTAGTAGCAGTCACTGTCCCACTCCACTCTAATTTCTACCTCTACTCTAATTTTAAACTTTGTCTTCCCCGGTCTCCTAGGCAACCAATGACGAGTGCGGCGGTCTGACCTTTGCTACCGTTGCTTAGCTGCGAACGAGGCAGCATTGGCGCGTGACTTCCGGCTCAGAGGCTGCATGTGCCAGGTGATGGAGTAAATGATTTTAACTTTCTTTATATAAGTTGATGGTTGTCGTTGTTTTGTTGTCTATGCTTGTTTGCACCCTGAGGAAAACCATGTGATATACGTGTGAACCGTGTGATATACACTAATATATTTATAAACAGTTTTCCACAACCACAATACAGGAAAAATGTAGTTGCACAATGGAAAATAGTATTGTGTACACAACTCTGTACTACAGAATTTCTAGAGTGTATAAGTGAGTACTGAGCAGTTACACTACTAAGTAAATATTCTGTTTAAAATGATGTTGAGAAAAAATAAAGTTCTTCTTCTTAATGGGCCTAATCCAGGCCTATGCCTGGTAATGTAAGATAGGCTTAAAAGTCGATCTGCGCATGCGCCGGGCAGATGTTGCCCAGCGTAGCTACGGCAACACCCGATCATGGATCGGGCGCCCGTTGCAGCGCCGTAGTAATGCTGGAGGGGGTGTCCCCCAGCGTTACTACGTTCAGGTCAGTGTAGAGAGGTGGGGGGAGGGAGGGTAATGAGGCTGGGAAGTGTAGTTACACTCCCTTACGCCGGCTGAAGTTAGGGTAGCTTTCAGCCGGCGTAAGGGTATCACAAGCTGCGGCAAACGCCGCACTTACCTGCTCCCTGGTTCTCTGACGGCGTCCCTCTCCCGGCGCGTGGCTGCTGCAGCTCGTCGGAGACTGTCACTGAAACAGTGACAGCCTCTGCTCATACTTACCAGTCTTGCCGCGGCGTCCTCTACGTGGGTTTCTGGCGGCAAGTGCGGCGTTGCTCCGGTCCATGGGCGCTGCCATCTTGGATGGATCATGTGACGACGCTCCTCCAATGATCTTCATGCTCTCCAGTCCTCCAGCCAATCAGTGCACAGGGCGCACTATTTAAACCCTGTGCACTGTTCCATCGTTGCCAGAACAATCAGGTCTCCCATGTGCCTGGTACTCCTTGGTCTTTCCTGCCTGCCTTGGTCCAGTCCTGCCTGCTTGGTCCAGTCCTGCCGGCTTGGTCCAGTCCTGCCTGCTTGGTCCAGTCCTGCCGAAAATATACAGTACAGAAATACAGGACAGACATGGACAGCATAGTACATAATAATATACAGTACAGGGATGGACAGCATAGTACATAATATACAGTATAGACTCAGGACAGGGATGGACAGCATAGTTATATATATATATATATATATATATATATATATATACAGGACATAGGACAGTCTATATAATAACATAAGGCATGCTGGGAGTCAAGATACTCATTGATTTAGCATGTGTAGAATGCTATAAGGTTTCTGTGTTCAGAAGGACATTAATGAATCAGAGTTCTTCCCTTTGATCAGGGTCAGATGGATGTCAAACTCAAGGCTCAGTTCTGCTGCATGCAGTAAATATTACATTCAGTGCAGGATGCACATGGCCTGATCTCACATCACTTGAAGTTGAGCAGTTTGTGATTTTTCCCAACGTTACACACAGCGTAGATGTCTGCAGACAATGAACCAAGGCAAACGGGCTTATTCTCCCTTTCAAAATGTAGTTAGTGTTCCCAGAATACCAGGACGAAGTGTAACCCTCCAGCATTTGGCCCACAGCAGAGTTTAATACAGAAAATTGTGTCATCAAGCCCAACCAACGCTGTTCAATGCAAATTGCAACACTCCCCTGCCTCACAATGCAGATATCCAGAACACTGCAGAGTGATAAAGCGGAGATGCAAGTACATGCAATTAGTGGCATCTGCATTTAATAGCAACCAAGGTCCGGATTCACAGTTAGACAGTCTTTAGACCACCACCACCACCATGAGGCTGGGATGGGCGGCGTTATCATAGTAACGCGCCGTCCCAGCGTTGCTACACTCCCTTACGCCGGCTGAAGTTAGGGTAGCTAAGGGAGTGTAAATACGCTCTAAACAGGGGGAGTGTCGGGGGAGTGAGCTGCTGTTACGCTGAGCGTTAGAACGCTCAGTGTAACACCGTAGGTCTGGATCAGGCCCAATGTGTCTACTACTTGGACAAAAATGGCTAGCCTAGTACTACACTGAATTATTGTAATGGCTTCTAAACGGCAAACGACATACTCTCCTTGCACACCCCAGTCAGCCAGGCATACCTTAACGAAATAAACACATGGAGACATGATGTTGCATTTAAAAAGGAAACATGGTTTAATAATTCATTAATTTGGCTGAATTGTCATTTATGACTAAAGCTGTGTCATCCAGCAGTGAATAGGGGGCCCATATAGCAGAATGGGGAGGTTCAGCCCCTAACTTAAAACTTAACTAAACAAAACTATTAAAACTTTCCACCTCTAGTAACTGGCCATACCCAGCAGCAACCCAATCATGAAGCTCACCCCAGCACCTGGAAGGTGGCATACCTATAGACCCAACCGCTAGGGAATGGTGTCCTTGCATCTATCCTGGGATGAGTACCAAAAGACAGTTTACTCTAGCTTAATGTTCCTTCAAATGCACCAAATACCTTGCTGACCCCCAACTGCTATCACCACAGTGAAGGTACCCTCAATGACCTACGCTGCCACCTCACAAACGACCAAATACATTTAAGATATCATCCACAAAGAACCTGTTCCCCCCGTCACCTCTATACGTGCCCCCACCCCTAAAATCTGGGCATTACAATCCTTGGAGGTGTGCCCAGCTTCACATCTGAGACAATTATGTCTAAATCTGCAGCCCATGCCCCTTGTGCATCGGATGTTGTTAAAAGAAAAGCATTTACCTTTGCTGGGGAATTGACTAGTGCTTTTTGACTGGCCTTGGGGCTTATGAAAGGATTGGGATTCTGACTGAGCTTGACCCGGCTGTGCCACTTTAGACCAAACCTCTAGGTCCTTAATCCCAAACTGTATGGAACCTTTTAAAAAATCTTTCATTTTATTCCTGCCATTTGTTTACCTTAAAATACTCCTTCATGGTTTGAATGAGGGGCATATAGCACCATATGGCCCTGAAATCTTCCTGACGAGTTTCTAGGTGACATGCCGCAAAAGTGTAGAAGCCCATTAACCAATTCCTGAAGGACCTATAAGCCTGTTCCCCGATGCTCACTTTTGCTAAGACCGCTGCTAACCCTTTTTTAGCCATGTCCATGATGGAAAATATATCCACAAATTTGCCTTTATAATTCCTTTACAGATGCCCTTACATCCCAGTAAATCACCATGTTTTCGCATACAGTGGATGGAATTAGCAGTGTTGCTTTCTTCTTACCCCAAGAGCTCACCTTAGATTTATCTGAGCTTTGTAATGGGTTAGGCCACATGGTTACACCATGGTATGTCATAAAAGAAGGAAAGGACATGGACACCCCCCACCAGAAGGAGCTGACACCATTGGGACCATGGTGAACTGGAAAGGTAAGGGACTGCCTGAGGGAGCCTGTGGCCAGTCTTTAGGTGGAAAAAACCCAAAAGGGAAAAACCATTGCAATGCCACATGAAACACCCCAGGAACTGATTGCTGGGCCCCACTTACAAAAACCCCAGAATGGCTTACCGATCTAGTGAAAGCCATGCTCCTCTGAAGAGCAAAGGTTGAGGAAGCACAAGAAGAAGGAGTGGAAATGTCCCTGGCAGCAGAGCCCTGCCTATAGGATATGGAAGATCCCACCAGGGACTCAGACACATGGGAGGTGCCATAATGCTGCCGTTTATGGTCTCTGTAGTCCTATGTGCACTGTGTAATGTGCAGTGCACCTGGCTACCAATATTTGTAAAAATAAAAATATGAGAGCCCTAATAAGGGCTGTTGGGTTATATAATTTAACTGCATCTATAGCACACAACGTTTTTCCACCACCAATTTCCTATCTAAAATGGCTCCAGAATTATGAGGGAGTGCCTTATAAACCCTCACAAACACGCGAGAGCAGTGTTCCTGAACTTTCCAATCACAGAAGGGAGGTAAACTAATGAGAACTTTCAGTCTGCAGAATGCAAAACCGCAAGATCGGACATTTCTGAGCCCTGCTTCGACTCGGGACCGCAAAATTCGTATCTGTCAAATTTAACAGAATCCGAAACCACTTATCTCTAATATAAGTATATAAGTATAAGTAGATTTTAGCATTATGTTGGTAGGTCATGATGTCAGATGTAATAGGAAGAACCAGTATGGACAAATGATTATCATGGATATCTCTTTTTTGATTTTTGAAAAGATACACCTATTTTGGTAAATTGTGACATCTGCAAACTATAAATATAAAAATTTTGATAGGTCAGTCTTGCAACCCTGGGATAAGTAGACAATTATAAATCATCTGTACCACACTAACATAAAATTAGGCCTGTGCGGAAATATGTAATGCTAAAACAAGTGCTTACTGTACAATTTACACCCCACCTCCCTCCCACAGAGCCAAAGCGCTTCCGCTTCCTACTCTGTAATGCCCCACAATTAGATTTAGTACCAGAACAGATATGGATCCTCTGGATCAAGAATTCTCTCCTGGTACTGCGGTGCTCGCGAATGCACTGCATCACAAGAAGGGAAAGTTTTATGATCCTAGCAATCAGATCTTTGTTATGCCTGATGTTCTATAATACTTTAGATTGTTAACAATTTCCATAGCATCAGCAACCTCCTTCTGTTAAATCAGATATATAAGTCAACTTGTAGACTTCTGTATAGTCTGGCAAACTGTGTAGAGTATGGGAAGCTATGTAAAGAGACAAGGTATAATGCATAAGCATAAGACATTTACATACCATGGGAACAGAAAGTGACCAGAGGCAAAAATTACCACTTAGCAGACTTGTCTTGGTGTGGCCTTTGCTAGAGGACAACTAAAAGTGGATCTAAACTCTTGATTCTGCTGCACTTTGATCTCTAAGCAGCATTCTGACTCCTATGCGGGTAAGCGGAGACCTTCCCTCACATGTACAGACTTATAAGAACAGGACCCTATTTTATGAATTTCATGCCATCCCGACATATATTGGGGATAGCTCATTAATCTTAATAGGACATAAGACCTTAAACATGACCTTATTGTAATATTTAAATAGATCCACCCTCCCACCTAGTGTACACACAGTATGCTTCTCACCCCACCAACAGAAAGAATTCAAGCATAGAAGTCTTGACTTCTGTGTATCTAGATCTGTGGTGGAAGTCTGCTTGGTCATGAAATGCGGCCATGTTCTGCTCTCAATGGGTAGAACACCCACATTTGTAAGTCTGGATCCGGTCCATTGTTTCTAAGGGCAAATTAATGCCTATATACAGTCTTCTTGACAGCTATTTAATATGTGTAACATTGGATGCATTGAAAACATTGAAAGCTCAAAAGAGAAAACTGGGGATTAATTGAGTGTGTGGACACTAGAGACATATTAAATGCATACAATCAACATGCACAGTCTACCAGGGGCGTTTTAAGAAGTGAGTGGGCTCTTGTGCAGGATTTGTACATGCCCCCCCACCCTAAGACAGGACTGTCCCAATCTGCGGACCTCAAAAGGGACGGGCCTAACTACACTTTAAGCCCCACCCCTTTTTCAGCCCATGATTTGGGACAATCCCAGCACAGGGGAAGGGAGGCTCATTCGGCATCTATTTCTTCCCTCAGGGAAATCTTGGAGGGAAGAAATTGATGCTGAATGGCCCTGCTTCCCCTGCCAACCCTGGGTGCAGGATGAATGCCACAGGACCCCCTATTCTGAGGGGCCCGTGTGCACTGCACACCCTGCACCCATTATAGATAGGCCTATGCAGTCTACCCTGCACCCGCTTCTAAGCTGCCTAAGCCATCAAATATGACAATTACAAATACCTGTGTCACAATTCGCGGCAAACGCCGCGCTACTTACCATGTCAGAAGGCTTCTGACTCCTGTGTCACTCCGGTCCCGCTATCCTCAGTCTGGGGTCCACGACTTCTGTCAACCAATCTCCAGCGGTGTCCTCGCCTCTCCTGGGCGCCGCCATCTTGGATTCTACACATGACTCTTCTCTGCCAATCCAGAAGCAGGCCAGGGGAGCACATGATGCGGTGGCCCAATCAGCATGAAGAGCAGGGTATTTAAACCCCAGGCACTGACCCTTCAGTGCCAGAACTTCGTGTCACTAGGAGCCTGGTTCCTGAGTCTATCCTGCCTGAAGCCTCAGACTCTACCTGCCTGAGTCTCTGCATCTACCTGAGTCTCTATCTGCCTGAGTCTCACTACAATCTGCCTGAGTCTCAATACATCCTGCCTGAGCCTCAATACATTCTGCCTGAACCTCACTACAATCTGCCTGAGTCTCAATCAACCTCTGCAGTCCCACCTGCTCCAATCCAATTAACCCTTGCAGTTCCTACTGCTTCAACTTTAATGGTTAACCCCTGCAGTTCCACCTGCTCCAATTCTATTGACTTTTGCAGTCCTTACTGCTTCCATTCATTTAACCTCTGCAGTCCCTACTGCTTCAAGTCAAGTCCTCAATCCAAGTCTGTGCACGCCAGCCCGGCGCAACCCAGCACGCCAGTCCAGCGCAACCCAGCACGCCAGTCCGGCGCAACCCAGCACGCCAGTCCGGCGTAAGTCCTCTTCCCAGTCCGGCCTGAAGTGTCCTGCCCCTTGCACCCTCCTGTCAACCAGTATTCGGTCCAGACCAATCTGAGAACGTGATAACCTGCTTTTACCAGAAAACATCTTCCTCATTTTGATTGCATTCTGTGATCTCAAAATACCAGAAACAAACTCTCCATATCTTACAGCTACTTGAATAGCTATCAAATGTAATATGACCCTAAACCTGAGCATCACACTGAGATAGAAAGGAAAGTAACTTTGGATGTTAGAAATTGAAGAATTTAATAGGGAACCAACAGAGAGACCTCTTTAGAAGACCTCAGATATTGATTCTGTATGTTCCCCTCACAGCATCAGTTTGAATAGTTTAAAGGATAAAAAGCTGTAAGACTGTGGGTCCTATGCAGGGCAGGTGAGACAGGAGGTTTGTAGAGCATGCATTTGCATCCTAGTCGTAGATTTACAGAGGATGTGAAGCATTGGTGAAATGTAAAAAGTATCTCTAACTGTGAACTATGTGGAAGTGCGGGAGATCATTTTTAAAAGTGCTAGAAAACAACCTTAAGAAGGTAGATAGAAATTGTCAAATAAATAGAATTTCATGTTTTCTTATGTATTGCATTTGCTAACTGCTGTGATGTGAAACAAATATCAAAGTTGTCTGAATAGAAAACTACATTTTATGAAGGATTTATGTGGATACAAGTTGCCAAAATAAAGGTCTGTGGCCTATATACAGCTTGGAAGCTTTTTATCACAAAAATTTGTCTATAGATATGTTTTCCTTTCACATGTTGGGAAAATGTGATATAAAAAATGGCGTAATGGTGTACTGCCTAATGGCTTTATTCCTTGACATAATGGACCTTTATATCAACACATGGCGTGATGCTGTGCCACTGAGGGGTTCTGCTGGCTGGCTGGCTGGCTGGATCAGGCCCAATGGCCCAATATTTGGGTTAGGGAACACTGATTATTGGAGAATTTTGTTTTATAAGTCCAGAGAATTACAGACAATGGGCCAGATCCAGACCCACGCATGCATTACATGCTTGCGTGGGTCTGTATGTACGATCGCGTATTGGAGAGTGCAAGATTCCTAGCTTATATCTTATGACTAGGTTGGTGGCCTTACGGATGCAGGCGTAGTTGTAACGGGGCTTCCCCTGCCCTGTAGCCTTAATTTAAATTGGTTATACTCTCCGGTACAAGAGTGTTATTGCCGAAAATGTGACTTCCGAAAGTTCATTTTCGAAAGTCACATTTTCGAATACTTACCCCTTTCGACTTTATATTAGTGAATGGGGGAGTATGCCATTCGGCATACTTTACCCATTCACTTTCGCAATTACCGTTGTCCTTCCACCGTCTGCGATATCCCTCCGCCGCACCTCCGCCTCTGCTCGCCGGACCAGGAACAGGTGAGTAACCTATCTGTGCGAGTTAGGGTCAGGCTGCTGGGGAGGGAAGGTTAAGGTCAGGCTGCAGTAGATGGAGGGTTAGGGTCAGGCTGCAGAGGAGGGAGGGTTAGGGTCAGGCTGCCAGGAAAGAAGGGTTAGGGTTAGGGTAGTGATTTAGAATTAGGGAAGAGACTATTTTTACTTACCATTTAGCTGAACGAAGCTTTCGGAGCTCTGTGGATCGATTGGTATACCTCATCAAGGCATAGCAATCGAAATCCTAACCAGTTCGCAACTGACTGGGGAGGAATTACCCGCCATTTAAATGACTTTCCCTGCCTATATGGTGGGGATAGAGCAATCATAAGGGAAGGCTCTGCCCCTTCCCTGTAAGTACTGTGATAGCACTTACAGTAAGGGAACGTCTGCCATGTGCATGCACAGATGTTCCCAGACAGTGAATTTATGCAAATGGATGCGTAAATTCACTGTCGTACCAAGCTCTGGATCTACCCCAAAGTGTGTACGGAGAATGTGTATGATTCCATTACATAACACACTATTGTCAGTAACAATTTTCACTGTCTACTACTTCAAGCTGTTTGTACCTTTTCTATCTAGACACCCATGACCTTGTTCTGTTGCCACTTGACTGCTATACATCAGTTTCTGGTTTGTTTTATCATAAACTCATGGCCCATCCTGTTCCTGGATGTCTGTTCCTGAAGATCACACTTATTTTAGCACTTTGCATTTATCCTGCAAGTTCATCACAAACATCAGAATCTCTGATAGATTATCATCCAGGCGGTCTGTGTGTGAAGTGTTATAAAGCCTTTTGTTTGACATAGCTATGTTTAAAGCGGTTCTCTAATTTTGAAAAATGCTTCTTAATTAAACATGCCACCTAAATATAACATCATGTATGCTCACGGCGCTGTAGGAAAATGCAACAATCCATACATGAATCTACAATAGACTGAGAAAGAAAATGCAATACTGTTTCATTTAATTGCTTCTGACTTTCCTGCCAAGTTTTACAATAAAATATTGCAATTTTTCGCTGCAAATCAAGTATAAACAAGATTACAATTATCTCTTCATCTACCTATATTTTTTGTGCCTACTGCGTAATCTCATTATCACAAACGATCTGTATATATTAACATGCAATACCTTTAAAGTTCTGTCTTTTTATGAATTTCAGATATAATTGATGCTCTGTCTTGCAGCTTATCTGTACAGGGATTGAACTTAGCAACAAGCCATCATTAGATCAAATCTGTATGACAAAGCACGTATCAGATTCATGTGAATTATTTAAAAATGAAGACTATAAGAATGTTTAAATGTTGCTATTAATGTGGTAACTGGAAGAAAGGAGATTGCACTGAAGATTAAGTGTTTATTACAAGTCTGCAAAATGTTGGTAAATTTAGAATACATGGGCCTGTACTATGAGAAAAACAAACACACACATATAATTGAACAGGTCACCACTCCCTATTTCTGGATGTAGTATTTATGCAGTTTCAATATGATTTGGTGACCCTTCGTAGGTAAAGTAAGAAATGCATTTTTAAGTATACAATAGTCAAATGATATACAAAAGTAATACAGAACCCAGAGGGAAGCCATAGATGAATGTGAGAGGCGGGGCTTAATGACGTGATTTATGCAAATCATGTCATTAAGCCCCGCCCCTGTCAATTAGTCGTGTAATCTTTGGTGTTAAAGGGGATGGACAGGGCTTGATGACATCATCAAGACCCGCCCATCCCTAGTAACGCTAGGGTTTACACTTGTGATTGTTAGGGGTTTGGGTTTACGGGAGATTTGCCGGCTCTCCCAGGATACCAAATTTCTGGAGTCTCACAGGTATTTTGGTGGAGTCGGCAACCCTGAAGTAGTACATAATATTATGGACATAGGGCCTGATCCAGAGCGACGGCCACCGTCGCTGTAATGCACATGCGCCGGGCAGATGTTGCCCGGCGTCACTATGGAAACGCCCGATTGTAGATCG
>WWET01000425.1:51375-64630 GCA_011038615.1 Limnodynastes dumerilii
TAATAATATTATCATTATTATCATCATCATTATTATCGTTATTAAGTATCATTATTATTATTATTAATAATTATTATTATTAACATTATTATTATCATCATTATCATCATCATATTATTATTATTAATATTATCATTATTAATTATTATCATCATCATATTATTATTAATAATATCATCATCATTATTAAGTATCATTATTATTAATTTAATTATTATAATTATTATTCATGATTATTATTATCATTATTATTATTATTATTCATGATTATTATTATTATCATTATTATTCATCATCAATATTATTATCATTATTATTATTATCATCATCATTATTATCATTCATCATCATTATTATTATTATTATATGCATGTTAGTCGATGAAGGTGACATTTTTTCAATGCTAGACCTACATATACAGTGTATTATTAGAAACAAGGAATCGTCTCCCAGTTTGGAAGGACTATGGCCTTATACAGCGCTGGCACAGCTGAAGGGCAGTTTCAGGCAGCTGCTGTTCTTACATAAAAAGGCCAGACAATGTGACACGGGGACACCTTCCTTTGCTTTCACTGCAGTCACTTAGAAAAAAGACAATTACACTGCAACCTTATTTAAGCCCGGTTCTGTTGCAAAACTATTAGCTGGGACGGCGGTGTCTCTGGCAATCACTCCTGTAAAACACTTACTTTTACCTTTCTCTCAGCAGTCAGATATTGGGCATAAAGCACAGGAGAGGTGCTGTCCTTCTGGGCCATTCAGCCGGATCTGACAGCTGTCTGACTGATTAATTGACAGTTTAAAAAGATTGATTCCACATGTCAGGACTGTAACCTAGCCAGGACAATGCTGCTGTCAGCCGGGCTATAAAACAGACGCTTCCATTAGCAGCTCTGACAGTGGAACCAAAAGAACTCAGGCACCTGCTATTATGGCGAGGTTCTGAGTCCTGTCTGTCCCCTGATTAATCATCAAGAAAGCAAATACTTAAAGCATCAAAGCTTTTCATGGTCAAAGTGGGTGGCTGGCAGTGCAAGTTGTGCCTACTGGGCATGATTAAAGTATCCTGAGGTACAGTATCTGCTTGTGACTTTCAGCTGTCGGAAAGATAAACCTATGTAAATCTGAATGCCATATGCTCACGTTAAATCATGAAGTAGGACATATACTACTGGAAAAAAATGTCCTGTTAAAGGTGGAAGAGAGTTAGACCCCAATGTCCCCGACCATGGGCACTGGAGCAGACCAGGCAATGACAGAACAAACACTCTGCAGTCAATAGGTCTGATGCAACGCTGAAAGACCCTGGGCAGCCATTCTGCACATGTACGGTACAGTGAGTGGCTGCCATTCTACACGGCTAAGTGATTGTGCTGCTCATGTAACGGGTGAAGTGTGGCACATATTGAACCCCTTTATCCACAGTCCTTCTGGCACTTTTGTCCCCGCTACCGAAACATTAATTCAGGAGCGAGGGGTCTCATATTATGTGTGTGGCCAATATGAAATCTTATGAACACTAAAAATCTTGTCCCTGTCCACCTGAATTCCACAGCTCTAAATGATCTCATTATCAATAGTGCAGACCCTAAGACGTTCTTCAGATGAATATGTATGCAGGAATCCTACTTAAAAGCGCTCATTAGTACTTACTGCGCATGCGCACAGCAGAGGTTGCGCCACGTAAGTCATAGCATAAGGGGCAGTCACGTATCCGTAGAGTATCAACTTACGAGGGGGCGTGCCAGCCATACACCACCCGTATTAACGCTTCAAAGGCGGCGCAAGGCATTGAAATCGTACAGTATGAGCGTGCTTAGCAGCGTAACTACGTGAGGGCTATACATACGAGAGCGATTACACTGTGTAAAGTTAGGGCAGTGTAAGGCGGCCAAAGCACTACATGAGAGGGGAGTGCATAGAGGGCACGCTAGCGTAAATACGCAGCGTTGTAAAAGAGTAGCTCTGGATAAGGCCCAAGGTGATCAGCTAGAGGAGCCATCTAACGCACAGCCAAAATAGGCGTTTAGTGCCTTGTGCACAGCCAGAGGAGGCATCTTGTGCACAGCCAGAGGAGGCATCTTGTGCAGAGCCAGAGGAGGCATCTTGTGCACAACCAGAGGACGCATCTTGTGCACAGGCAGAGGAGGCATCTTGTGCACAGGCAGAGGAGGCATCTTGTGCACAGCCAGAGGAGGCATCTTGTGCACAGCCAGAGGACGCATCTTGTGCACAGCCAGAGGAGGCATCTTGTGCACAGGCAGAGGAGGCATCTTGTGCACAGCCAGAGGAGATATTCTGTTAACAGTCAGAGGAGACATCTTGCGCACAGCCAGAGGAGGCATCTTGTGCACAGCCAGAGGAGGCATCTTGTGCACAGCCAGAGGAGGTATTCTGTTCACAGTCAGAGGAGGCATCTTGCGGACAGCTAGAGGAGGTGCTTTGTGCACAGTCAGAGAGGACATTTAGTAGTGCAAAGGAAGAGAAGACATCTAATGGACAGTCAGAGGAGATGGCTTGGGCACAGTCAGAGGGGGCATCTTGTGCACAGTCAGAGTAGGTGTTTTGTGTACAGCATGGTTGCCTACTTTTGCAAATGAATATCAGGGAGATTGTAAGAGCACTATCAAGGTACTGCACCAAAGGGGTGTGTCCTGTAGTGCCAAAGAGGTGTGTCCTGTGAATAGCTCCACCCATAGGTGTATCTAGCACTGCCAGGACAACTATTTTACAATAAAAATGTCAGTATTTATTGATTATTAAATTGTCAGTGAATACTTTCATGACTATCTTTATAGAAAAGCTAAAAGTGAAGCTGCAGCTGATTAACAAGATTCTTTCATTACATCTTGGCCTCTATGAAATTGGTCATCTCCATAGACCTCTCCATCTCAATGGATGAAATTAGAATCAGGGAGACTACCAAACACTTCAGGGAGTCAGGGAGATCACCCAATCTTCAGGGAGTCTCCCTGATATTCAGGGAGAGTTGGCAACTATGGTGTACAGTCAGAGGAGGTGTCTAATGCACAGTCATGGAAAACGTCTAGTGCACAGTCAGAGGAGGAATCTTGTGCAGTCAGAGGAGGCATCTTGTGCACAGCCTGTGGAGGCGTGTCTTGCATACAGCGGGAGGAAGTGTGTCTTGTGCACTCAGGAGGCGTGTCATACGCTCAGCCAGAGAAGACATATCTTTTTAGTGCTTTGGATGCAGACATAGTAGTCATTCAGTGCTTTGTATACAGACATAGTAGTCATTCATTGCTTTGTATACAGACATAGTAGTTATTCAGTGCTTTGGATGCAGACATAGTAGTCATTCAGTGCTTTGTATACAGACATAGTTATTCAGTGCTTTGTATACAGACATAGTAGTTATTCAGTGCTTTAGATGCAGACATAGTAGTTTATTCAGTATTTATGCTACTGTTGAAACCACTTTAGTTGTGTTGTACAAAATCCCTGGTTTTTAATTAAGCACAAATCTGGCTTAGTACAGCATATTTTGCCAGTAATTCTTAGCTGGATTTGAATGTGTCACTTGGTAATTTTGCAGACTAACAACATTTGAAATGACAAGAAATTTGTCACAGTAACAAAGACTGCAAAGCTGTCACGTGACCTGTAAGCTGAGAGATAATAAATGGTGCTTATGCTTCCAACTGCCACTGGATAGCGCTACAAGCAATGAAAGGAGAAAAGGAAAAATGGGGGTTTGATGTGTACAGTATGTCTCTGCTTTATATGTTCTGTGGCCAAAACTCTGCTTGCTTAGTATCGTAACATGCAGCTGACTGACTGAAAATGAATGTCAACTTTCAATAAGAATGATATAGAACTAAAGGGTCTGATCCAGATTTAAAGTCAAATTCTGTATGTAGCTTCCGTAACGGAGGATGTTGCGTGGATGTTTGATCTGTGCCCTAGACCACAACTTAAATATTTTGCACGTCACTCTGCTAAACACAGCCCTTACTGCATAATTAAAATGCCTGAGCACACCCACCATGTGTATCTCCATACCTGCCAACATTACAAAAGCCAAAAACGGGACAAATACATAGAAACATAGAAAGTGACGGCAGATAAGAGCCACATGGCCCATCTAGTCTGCCCATTTGTTTGAATAAGCCCCTCCCTGGTCCCGCCCAAAACTCCACACCCTTTTGTCACAGCAGCAGACAAAATCAACAATTTTAAGGCAGGCGGGACAGTCACCCGAAATTGGAACTGGAATTGGAAACTGGAATCGGGATAGTTGGGAGGTATGGTATCTCGTATGCATAGGCCCAGCCCCCCTCTCGGAGGTAGAATTCCGCAAAGAAAACAGCATCTGGCAGCTGCGTCCCATTGTGGAAGTATACCCATTTAGAACAGACGTACGTTTTTCGTATGTGTAAGTCAGCTCATAGTCTGAAACCAGCAGCAGGTCCAAAGATATTAGGCAAAACATTTACATAAGGCGCTTACCCTAAGAGTTAGAGCTGGGAAGAAGAAAAATGGAGGCAGAATACCAGACAAGTTAAATAATGTCCCATTACTGTGATACAGCATACAAAGCCCAGGTGTAGAGGTGGACAGAATAAAGGAGTAGGCGATAGTGCCAATTTCATATCCAGGCAGAGGTGTGACTAGGGTGAGTTTTATAGGGCATGTGTCCTGGGCACCGATGGACACCCAGGTCCAAGGGGGCACCATAATAACATTTTTCTTATTTTTAAAACAGTATACTAAGGGGTGGGGCGCATTTTTTTAAAATTTGCCCTATGCTCCATCAATCCTAGATACGCCCCTTATATACAGGGTCAGGTAACGTTTATCATCCTGGCAGATGGAGTACCAAAACAATGCAAAAAAGAAAATTCCAAGGCAATATTTAAAAATATTACATTTGATAAAAATCTACCAACAACGGCCCATATTCAGACCACCGGACGTATTGCATATACATCTGGTGTACATACTGCGCATGCGTAGTCATTTTTTTACGCAATCTATGTATCTTTTCGTTGCGGTCTTAAAGACTGCATATACGCAATCTACGTAATGAAAAGATATGTAGATTGCGTAAAAAAATTACTACGCATGCGCAGTATCACATTTCGGTAAACACTGGATGTATATGCAATATGTCCGGTGGTCTGAATACGGGACATACTCAACATACTCATTTGATGGTGCATAAAAGGAATGGGGTTAAATAATAAAGGGTAGAGTTTTTCCACATAGGATGTCAACACATCCTAGGTGCAAAAATACAGCTATATTATGTGGAATTGCTGATCGCATTTGCATTTACAATTCAGGTTCTGATTGGCCCTGCCCAGCTTTTAATATAGAATGCTATGCAAGGGCACTGACTGATGGCTAAATATAGGGCAATTCGTGTCGCACCTACATCCGTGTGTTTTCTGTGGGGTCACTAATCACACAGGTCGCTGACCGCTCTACACATGCACTGACAGGTAGCTTGGTGCTGTCCTTTGCTGGCTGCATCCACTTGCCCCCTGCTGGCTGAGGACAAAGCTAGGCAGTAAGCTGCTGGCAAGTTATATATAAACAGCACTCAGCACTGTGAGCCTCTGAATTTCGGGCAGCGCACATGCACTCACCAGGTGTTCCGCATAGGGACTTTTGAACAATAGATTTTCTGTGCAGGGGGCGTTACTCCAAATCAGCTTACCTAATTCCCACCAGAGGCAGAGATAGGCATGAAGGTTAAGGCAAATGGGTGTCGGAAGTAAGCAGACTTGCACACCACCGTGTGTACGTAAAAATGCATGGAGGTCAGGGTCATGTCCTATGACATTTATTTGCACAGCCCTACTACATCCATGTTAAAACATTTAATGCTCCCCACCCATGGGTGTATAGCACAAGAGTAGATTATGTAAAGTCACAGCCTTGGTGAAAGAGCGGCTATATCGCCAACGTAAAATAGGCTCAGTTATGTCTTCAATGCAACGAAAGGTTCATTATTTCCTAGGATAAAGTGCATATGATCATCCAGCTTCTTATCTTGTTACTATAACAAAAATGAAACTATGTAGTATTTTATATACACATTGTAGTAAATCCATAACCACGATTCAATTACGTTCCCTAGCGTAGCGTATTTACTATGCACTCCGCTTGACACTCCCCTTGCATGTACGTATTTTTGCCTTTATGCTTTCAAAACCCTACCTTAACTTTTCCAAGCGTAACTCCTGTCGGCCGTAATGGCTGAACGTCCTTACACGCCTAAGCACGCCCATACTGTACGATTTAACTGCCTCACCCCGCCTCCGAAGCGTAATTACGGGTGGCATATGGCTGGCACGCCCCTTGGTACGTAGTTACATTGAAGTTACGTGTCTGGCCCTTACGCTCTGAGTTACGTGTCTTAACATTTGCCACATGCATGCGCAGTAAGTACTAATGGGCGCTTTCACGCTAGCGGCTAACGTAAAATCACTAGCATAAGTAGTTTAGGATCTGGCCCATTATTCTGGCGTTTCCCCACAACCTGCTGTGTAGCAGCCATTTTAATGAACATTCTATATCACAGGGTTAATCTGAGAGTTCTTTGTTGGCTGGAGACTCCTATGTTCTAAACAAGCATCGCTCTGGCACTTAATCATAGCTAATTCTGCAGAAAAGAGGCCATATTTACTTTGTAATGACATCAATAGGCCATAAATATTGCAGCTCTCATACACTCACAGTTGAAGAGATGCCTCAGTTTGACATTTAACTGTTTGCTAAGCTCCTTATTCTGTTTGCTGACGGTTTTTCTCACTTATCAACTGTCACGACTGGATTTTTCTTGCTTTGCTGTGAAATGAAGGAAGAAGGTATGCAGCCTGTCAGGCACAAAGTCAGTACATCCAGCCAAGTCATAAAACTATACAATACAGCACAGCACCTAGACCTATCACTCCAAAATGAACTCTGTAAATAGAGCCCTATGTATTAGTACCAAAGCAATATGGAATCAGTCAAAGAGTATTGAATCAAGCACAGGATAATTCCCAGCTCCCCATATTCTCAGTCTCACTGGGCTTAGAACAGCTTTTATACAATACTAACTTTTTAAGTTAAGGAATAGGAATAAATGTGCAGCGTGTTAGTACTTTGATGTAAATAACAGTGAGCCTGATTCGCACTTAAGAAAGTGTTTGGTTCCTAAATATACGCAACTAATAGCAAGGCGACTCCCTTGGCATGCTCCAGTTTTTAGGTTCTTAAGAGACTTATGAAAGCCATAGGGCTACCTTACCCTCAGGTTCTTAGTTGTGTGCGTAGAGCGGCTAATTAAGAACGTTACTGCGTAACCGTGCCCAGATTTGCTCATTTAAATGCCTCCCTTCACCCAATCTTTTTATCTTCGTACTTAATTTTTCTCGGCACACCCCTTCCTGCGTAAGTTACTGCGCGGCACTAGGTTTGTAGTGGTGATTCACAGCAGTCCCGTTCCTAAATGCAACGTAGATTGCGTAAAAAAGTTACTACCCATGTGCAGTATATCCTTTCCTAAATATACGCACCTAATAACCCACAGATTCTTAAGTGTGAATCAGACCCAGTATCCTTAAACTCTGGCATTCTGAAATTTGCATCTTTGAGCCCCACCCCATCCCTAGTAGCATTATGATTGGAAGCTTTGCCAGACAGGGGGTGGGGTTTAAGGATTGCATAAAATCTCATCATCAAGACCTGCCCCTCTACCGGCATTTCTTTCTTCCTTCCCAGAGGGAAGAAGAGAATATTTGGCCACCCGGATGTAAACAGCTGTTCCTAAGCTGCTGGCAATGTATTTATGAAAAGCGTGCAGCACTTGTAGAATGAGTGCCAGGCGCTGTCCTAAGATGCCAATCCCTTATGCATGTGCAGAGTGGTCACTGACAGACAGACAGACAGACTGGCTGACGATTCCCCATTCAGACTCAGATCCGGCCTACTTGCTATAGCCCTGTAGCAAGTAGGTCCACTTCCACCCTTGGACAGGACATATCTACCAACCTTTCAGCTGGCAGGGATTGTTTTGCCTAAAGGTTATATTTACCATTGATAACGGCGACTCCAGCACCACATCCCTCTTAGGATTGTCTGGGGTCATAACGGATGATCCTCGCCACCATCCAGCCATCCAGAAACAACCCTTCAGCCCCCTGATTTGCGCATCTGCAGCGATTGTTCTATGCACAAGCAAACATGTGACATTACCAGAGATTGTGGATGTAACTTAGTGCCAATACACTCTCACTCAGGAGCCTCACATGACAATCCAAATTGTGAACAAGTGGATAAGACCTAAGCTATTTTCCACTTGTTAGATGTCAGATCCATGCCCTCTAAATACAAAACGATAGAGACAGAGAACTTGTGACAATCGTAGTTCTCTCATGCTCCGCTAAACCTGCGTTTAATACAAGAAAAAAAATCACAGAGAGAGACAAAATACAAAGAAAACGTCTGGTTTCTTAATACATTGCCACCTTCCTGCATGTAAATTAAATCCCTTAATTAGGAAAGTTAGTAACCTTGGTTCTAGTTTAAAACCCATTCCATAGTAAGTTCAAGGTTGCCTGCTTTCTATTTCTTCCCTCCTGGGAGATCTTGGTAGGAAGAAATAGGTGCTGATGTGGGGGAGGAGGGCTTAATGTTGCGAGTTATTCAAATTGTGCCATGAAGCCCCACCCTCATCCATTTTCACTGCTATTTCTAGTGTTCCTGGGAGTAGGCGGGGCTTGATAATAAAAATGATACTAGGAATTGCTGTAATGACAGGCAGGTGGGTGGGACTTGATAAATATTCCTGCTTTCCTGGGATACTTGGAGAAATACCTGAATGTCTGGAGTCTCCTAGATATTCTAGGGGAGTCGGCAACCCTGAGTAAGTTTAGACGTCTGTCAGACGTTCCTTATTATTCCATTATTATTTACTTCTCAAGTGTCAGATTGCTCAAAGTTAAATCTAATTTAGAAAAACAAAAAAAAAACCCTTTGTTACTTCACTTTATAAAGGGTATGTGTGTTTACAGATAGTAAACCTTTACAATTTATAATGGCAAGAAAAGTCTACATCATTAAAGCTCAGAGAACGTTGTGTTTTTTTACCCGTTGTCAGTCTCTGGGCAGAAATTTCTGTTTTACAAATAGAGACAGCCAAAAGCTCATTTTCGGCTATGTCTATTTAAAAAAAACAGCCATTTTCCCCCAAAAAATTTTTTATGAATAAGTATGCTGATCGGAATACTTACCTATTCCTTTTGGGAACCTGCCGCCTGCCACATAGGTCATACTTTGCCACAGACCCCACCAGAGAGGTGAGTAACCACTCCAGGGACTTTTAGGGTTAAGGTTGGGCTCTGGGAAGGGTTAGTTTCATGGAAGGTGAGAGTTAGGGATAGGATCAGCCTGCAGGTAGGGGACTCTAGATTTAGCCTGCGGGAATGGGAGACTTAGGGTCAGGCTGTGGGGAGGGTAGTCTTAGGGTTAAGCTAGGGAAAGGGAGTATTAGGGTTAGGTTATGAGGAGGGAAATCTTAGGGTTAGGCTGCGGGGAGGGGAGTCATAAGATTATGCAGCAGGGAAGAGAGGGTTAGGGTCAGGCTTAGGTTAAGGTTTAGGGTTAGATTTATATTTACCATTCAGAGCTCCTTCTTTAGTGCTCCAGGGATCGATTACTTTCCCTCTTGTAGGCAAAAGTAATCGATTTCCCAGCCGAGAGAACTGCCCTCTCAAAATACGGTCGTACTCAATGGAGACCCACTCTTGTTTTTACCACCCCAAAAAATAAGACTTCCCCCTCCCCAATATGGCCGCTGCACACTTTGGCGTTTCTTAGCACAGACAACCTGAATATGCATAATTTAACACAGATATTGACTCACCTACAGGAGGTGCCTTGATGCTGAGTAAGTGAACTTAACCCAATATAGCCATATTGTGACCTAAACCGCCTATTTATATATGTGCTGACACAGTGTCATATAAAGTTTAGTATGGAGTGTCGGACCAGTGTTTTGCTAACCTCAAAAAATGTTCCTTCAGAACGGCACATTGCACGAATCAGTCTGTCTTGTTCGGCTACCAAATAGGAGGAAGTAGGCGCATTTTGCACATAATCCAACCATCGTGGGGAATAGAATCAGCCCCTTAGTACAAGGTTAACAGTCAACATCCGGATCTCTTTGTGGTTCTACTATTAGAATTTACTTACACCTTATTTTTCACATACATGGGATGGTAATAACAAGTATCACAGACAGAACAGTTTGTCTTCTGTGTGCTAGTTAGCATAATGTACGTTGTGTATTCTGTAAATAATGCAATGCATGATTTGACCATTAGCACCTGTCTGTCCTTTCCAGGATTATCAGAATGATGATGTTCCCATTTGAGTAGTTTGCATTTCAATCAAGATCATATTATTCACGTTTGGCTCTTTAGAACTTCTGGCACTCAGCAATGAATCCCAGTCACAGTTTATAATGTATTATATATCAGCGCTCCTACAGTGTCAATGACCTAAAGTAACAAACAGTGAAAGTAAATTTACTGAAATCTTTAAGAGATAGGAGTTAGTGCATATAAAGGTGCAACGTGAGGGGTGCAAATTTACTCCAACAAAACATGCATTCAGGAAAAATACTGGCTGATTTTGCTTATCGTACAAAGCTGTACAGATTTAATTTTAAACTCCATTTAAAGATGGGTTACAAATGATCATAACTATACTATTGCTGTTTTTGCTGTTACTCTAAGAGGTTGCACAGGTTCAGGGGTGGTTTAATCACCAAATAGGACATTATTGATCGGTATGCCAATCGGCATACATAAACGCAAATTTTTGGAAACCATTGACCACGGCAGACCCCACCGTAGACGTAAGAGCCTCTCCAGGGACTTTTTGTGTTAGGGTTAGGCTCTGGGGAAGAAAGGGTTAGGGTTAAACTCTGGAGAAAATAGGGTTAGGGTTAGGATCAACCTGCGGGTAGGGGGTGTAGATTTAGGCTACAGGGATAGGAGACTTAGGGTTAGGCTGCGGGGAGGGGAGTCTTGGGGTTAGGCTATGGGCACAGGAGTCTTGGGGTTAGGCTATGGACAGAGGAGTCTTAGGGTTAGGCTATGGGCGTGGGAGTCTTGGGGTTAGGCTATGGGCAGAGGAGTCTTAGGGTTAGGCTATGGGCGCAGGAGTTATAGATCCAGATTTACTAAGCTGTGAGTTTTGAAAGAATGGAGAGTTTGCCCATAGCAACTAATCAGATTCCAGATCTTATTTAACTATTGCATTCTAGAGAATGTCAGCTAGAATCTGATTGGTCTTTCAAAACCCACAGCTTAGTAAATCTGAATCTTAGTCTTAGGGTTTCCCATCCAGTTCGGGAACTGGCAGGCAGAGTATGGCGCTTTTGATATAGGGCCGTTCTTTTCGGAGACCTACACCGATTGCATACGTACTCCAGCTATATTATTCCATGTGGTCTGGAATCGTGGTATAAGCCTTATAATTGCATAGGTGTGTGCACAGCCTTAGTTTATGAAGAAATTATTGATTGCGTTGGTCACTTTAATCCTTAGGGATTGTGGGAATTGTTTGGAACTGAGAGATTATATCTGTTAAACCTATGTATTTGTATTTAAAGGTTTATGTTGGCCTGGCCTCACATGGTGGCAACTAGATTTTGGCTAAGTATAGATTTTTTTTACCATAACAGCAGGTAGCAAAAGATGGGGTTGTGATGGATTGTTAAATGTGTGTAGCAAGGGTGCCCTCAATTATGCATCCTTTGCCAGGACTTGCCACTAGCCACAAGGAAAGAGACAGAACTCCACCCCCACAGTGCTCTGGGGCTGGGAGGAGTTCCCAGAGAGGAAGTGAGAGCTGCACTGTCTAAGGAAGAGACAGGGAGGAGAGCCTGTGAGCAGAGGAGTTGCAGAGGATCTGCAGAGGAGTTACTGAGGAGAAATCAGAGAGCAGAGAGAGACTTGCCAGGCAGCACTGCATCTGCTGCTAGGTTTAGTCTGAGTGTGGCAGAACTTTGTAGAGACTTGACCTTGAGCCCACCTGTCTGACGGAGATTCCAGCTGGGGGAGCGCTGCAAGGGAGATCAGAGAACTACAAGCATGCTGTGGAGCTGCAGTTA
The DNA here is from genome assembly GCA_011038615.1 of Limnodynastes dumerilii. Lineage (NCBI taxonomy): Eukaryota > Metazoa > Chordata > Amphibia > Anura > Limnodynastidae > Limnodynastes > Limnodynastes dumerilii. The sequence goes on from WWET01000425.1 coordinate 63,509, forward strand.
GAGACTGACATCCATCCGGAGATAAGTAACTGCATTCATTCACACTGATACACTAGGGCTGCACAATACATCCACCTTACTGCATCACCATTACATTGCATTGGGATTCAAGTAAAGTGGACTTTGGGTCTGATCCAGACCTACAGGCGTCTTACAGCCGCCCGAGGTCTGTACGGCCGTCATCGTAGCGGGGAGGGCACACTCCTGCGCTCCAAGCTGGTGGGCGGAAATCTGGACACTTATGTGTCCCTACCCTAACTTTTACGATCAGCTCCAAGGCCTTACGGCAGCATTGCTGATCGTAAATGGGCTTCCTCCGCCCCGTTCCCTAATTTACATGCCTATCTCCACCTTGACGATGGAGCTACAGCATGCGTAAAGGGGGGGACAGCCCACTTCTCGTAACAGCCAGCGTCCGTAACTATAGTTACGCCCTTTGTTGCTCATATCCTAAACAGGACTTTGGGACTTTCTAACACATGTAACCCGGGTTACCACCGTTCTACAAGTGCACCAAAGTGGTTAGTTTAGTCAGTCTGATTCTTATAGTTAGACAGGAAAATTATATAACTGTTTACGGAATTAAGTATTAACTCTGGATCTGGTCCAATGTGTTAACGTTTAGCAGTACTAATATCCATGAATCCTCATATTTGCCTCTACTAAAAAAACATATCTTACAAAATATTACAATAGGGCACTGAGTTACTTAATACGAATCATGAGAAATATCAACTGTTTCATAGTACACATTCTTTTGTTCATTTAACCTTTTTTTTTACTATGACATTAACAAACACCATACCTGGAGGTGGCACACGGCAGTGATCTATATAAATGTCACATGGAGATGACAGCTGTGTTATAAACAACCATCTTATTGATTCTTGCCCTAGAATAGAACACTGTTGTGCTTTAATGTGAAAGTGACTATGAAGGGAAATAAAGAGGCCTATTTATCAAATTCTTATTTATTACAGTGACAGCTAATATCTTATATCTCTGGATATTAAGAGGCTAGAGATGGCACTCTATATAAAATATATAAGGGGTATTAGAGGTCTAAGATATCACATATATATATATATATATATATATGGACATTAGTGTCTGGGAGTGGCA
>WWET01000425.1:91205-109137 GCA_011038615.1 Limnodynastes dumerilii
CCTCCCCTGCAGCCTGACCCTAACCCTCCCCCCCCTGCAGCCTGACCCTAACCCTCCCTACCCCACACAGAGAGTTTACTCACCTGTCCCTTGGTCCGGCTTTAGCGGCGGCGGAGGGATATCGTCATTTCCAAAGGAGTATGCATACTCATCCATTCTGAAAAAAAAAGTAGAAAGTGGTAAGTATTTGAAAAAGGGACATCCTAAAAGTAACTTTCGGATGTCCCTCTTTCGCAAATCAGATTTTCATGCCAGAGAATGCAACTGGGCCAGATATACGAAGCTGCGGGTTTGAAAAAGTGGAGATGTTGCCCATAGCAGCAAATCAGATTTTAGCTGACATTCTCTAGTATGTAAAAAGAAAGTGAGAGCTAGAATCTGATTGGTTGCTATAGGCAACATCTCCACTTTTCCAAAACCGCAGTTTAGTAAATCTGGCCCTTAGGGTTAGGATGCGGGGAAGGGAGTCCTTGCGTCAGATTGCGGGGAGGAGAGGGTTAGGATTAGGTTGCAGGGAGGAGAGTATTAGGGTTAGGCTGCAAGGAGGGTACTCTTAGGATCAGGCTGCGGTGAAGGGAGTTTTAGGGTCAGGCTGCGAGGAGGAGAGGGTTATGGTAATGGAAATGTAAGGGTAGGGTAAGGATTAGTATAAGGGTTGGAGTTAGATAAATTGCCATTCACCGCTGCGTCCTGTGGATGATCGATTGCTTCTCCTCAGCGAGGGAGGAGCAAATGATTTAAGAGTTAGTTTGAAACTGGTATAAAATGGCCCTTTCTTGTTCACTGCTTCTTGGGGAGGGAGTTTAACTGTCTTCTTACACTATAGAACAGGCATATCAAACTCGTGGCAAAAAAGCTTTTATTTTGCTGCCCCTTCTCACACAGGCAGGTCTGGCGATCATTGCTGAAAAGGGACTGCTATGAGCTGCAGCAACAGTTAAACAGGACAGCTGATAGCAAAGCCCTTTACAACTGTCCTTTATAACTGCTGCATCGCCTGATAGCAGGAAACAGATTGCTTTATGGCCAGCATCACACATAAGAGCTGGAAAATGGCGCACACCGTAGAGGAGAGTCACAGACAAAGGTATCTAAGGTAAGTAAGGTATGGGTAGGCGGAGGCTGGAGACTACTGAATAGGGAATTAGTGGGAGCTGTAGATACATGAATGGGACATACTGGAAAGCTAGAGACATACTGTATGATGGTGGATACTGGGAGCTGGAGACCAATATGAATGGGGAATACTGGTGAGCTGGAGCCACAATTTTGGATAATACTGGTGAGCTGGAGCCACAATTATGGATACTACTGGGAGCTGGGGACACATGATGGGGAATACTGTAAGCTAGAGACACATGATAGGGGATATTGGGAGCTGGGGACACATGACGGGGAAACTGGGAGCTGTAGAAATATGGGGCCATATTCACAGATACGTTTTTGCGCAGGGTTGCGAGCGTATTTTTAGGAGCGGATTAACTGCGCATGCGTAGTAACTTTTTCCACGCAAGTTACGTAGTATTTACGCAAGTAAGTACTTAGATACGGACTTGTGAATCGCACTTAGGGATATACGTACGGAGGCTGTGGTTGTCTTCCGTACGTTCGAAGTTACGTGAAAGTGGGCGGGGGAGGCATTTAAATGGGATTTTGAGGGCGTGGTTAGTAAAATACGCATGTACGGAAGTAACATACGCGCGTAAGTACAAACGCAGAGTTAAGAGTGCTCCTTGGAGGAGTAAGTCACCGAAAATCCGTCCGTGCTAGGGGAGTGTCATGGGTGTTGCCTTGCTACGTGCGTGCGTAAATATGTGTACTTAGTAAACACGCATCTGTGAAACCGGTCCAATGATGAGGATATTGGGAGTATGGAGAGACATGAAGGGGAATTCTGGGAGCTGGAGACACAGGATGGGAGATACTGGGAGCTGGAGACACAGGATGGGAGATACTGGGAGCTGGAGACACATGATGGGAGATACTGGGAGCTGGAGACACATGATGGGGAATACTTGAAAGGTTGGATGTGATTTTTTTTTTTTATGTGGCCCACAGAATCTTTTTTGACCCAATTGGGGTTTTGAGTTTGACATGCCTGCTAGAGACTGAAATTTGACGTTACATGACTGTGTGTGAATAATAAATGTAAACATATAGCAATCATGGACTAGGCTTTGGAGCTATTCTTGCCCTTTGTTGATAACACACACACCATTAATGCCCTTTCCCAGCAATAACTGTATTAGAGATAGATAGATAGATAGATAGATAGATAGATAGATAGATAGATAGATAGATAGATAGATAGATAGATAGATAGATATACAAACACACTCAGTCACACAGAAAGGGTTGATCCAGGTTCATCTGCAGAGTTCCAACAGAAATCCCATAAATGAAGAAGGGGGAGTCAAGAAGAGAAAGAGACAGATGTTCCTGGTTATACAAACATCTCATAAAAATGTGTTTCATTTTCCAGATCTAACAAACATATCCACAGTTTGGATTGATCCTGTCACTTGTATATAATTCTTCATAAAAGCCTTGAAATGAATCACCCCATTAAAATGACGTGTGTCACATAAATACAGGGAGGTCAGAGACATTGTGTCGGTAGTTTATCTGATGTGATGTGGATGGACAACACCTGAACGTCACCTAATGTATATACGTCACATTAACGATGCAGCCTCCTAGCAGCATGCAGTAAAAACATACCATACTTTTCTTTACTGAACTCAGATGCATTGAACTTTCCAAGTTTTCATTGTTTTTCATCTTTTTATAGATTGAAATTGCTAAGATAATATACAAAGATTTACTGGGGGCCTAGGACAGAATTCTACATATTGGGCCGTATTCACAGATCCGTTTTCACGTGGCGTTGCGTGCGTATTTTTAGGTACGTTTTAAAAGCGCATGCGTAGTAACTTTATTTACGTAAGTTCCGTAGAATATACGCACATAAGTGCTTTAGGCACAGACATGTGAATCGCACTTGGGGACATGCGTACGGAGGCACGGGGTTAAAATATGTACCAGAAAAGTTACGTGAAAGTGGGTGGGGGGAGGCATTTAAATGAGTGTTTAAGGGGGTGGTTACATAGAATTGCACACACAGCATACATACACGCACGTAAGTACACATGTAAAGTTAGAGCTGGTCTATGAAGGTGTAAGTCTATGATTGCTCGGCCCCGTGAGGGCAGTGTTATGGGTGTTGGTGGGTGTTGCCTTGCTACGTGCGTGCGTATAATTGCGTACTTTTAAAAAACGGATCTGTGAATACGGCCCATTGTTATTGTTAAAAAACCATGTTTGCTTTGCACACAAAATAGTGCATGATGATGAGAAATTCCCTAATCCTTACCCTAACCCTCCCCTTACATTAACCTAACACTTCCTTTCCTTCCCCACTGCCTGACCCTAAGAATAAAAATTAGCTTTCGGCTGTCTCTATTTGTTAAATAAATCAGTTTCACAGCAGCGACTGCCACCAGATCGGGCAGAGGGATATTGGTACATCTAGAAGTATCATACTTCAACTCAACATTGCACGCAACTTGCATGTGTACCACCCCAACCCACGTCATAACATCCTGCACTGGCGTATTAAAACTTTTATACTAAAACAAAAGTTTTCATATGTTAAAAATTGCTACATATGAACAGCTATAAAAATTATATAGTGAAGATAAAGCAGATTTTGGGCAATTCCCTTATTTCTGGTCGCCAGTTGATTCTAAGCATTTATATTTCCAATAATCCAAAATGATAATATATAAACTAAATATAATAGAAAAACATTATAAAGTCACATAATAGATCTCTGGGCCATCATGTGCAGCCAGTATTGCCTAATTTCTAGGCTATTAGCCTATCAATGTTGCATATGTACAGGAAGAAACATGAATGGCAATGAATACTGAAATTGATTTAAAAAAAGAAAACAATGGGCAAAATTTTTATTATACAGTGTCACAAAAGGATCCAGAGTACCATAAATATAAATAAAATGACAAACAAGGTGATACAGGTTATGACAGAATGATGAAAAACAAGAAAGAGAAACGCAATACCCTGCAATTCCCATTAACCGAAACTGAGACAGGGCTGAGGCCTGGGGAGGTGAAGGACAAGAGGATGGAGGGTCCTGCTTATGAGAGCTTACAAGCGAAGATGGACATATAGGAGACACTAGATGAGTATACAAGGAGAAGGGAAGATGTTGATTGTGGGTCTGAAGAGAGAGTGGGAGGTAAATAGAAAAGGAGAGGAGGGATAGTGAGGATGGGGTAGAGGAGGTCAGGAGAGAGGGTCAGGCGGGGGATGAATAAGATTGCTGAGTAACTGAGTTTTTAGTCAAAATTAAAAAATCTGTAGGCTAGGGGAAAATATGGTGGATTGTGGAAGAGAGTTCAAATGATGAGGGGCAGATTAAGAGAAGTCTTGAATTTGGGAATGGGAAATGGTGTTGAGATGGGAAGTAAGATAGATGCCATGTTATAGAGAAAAAGAAATAACACTCAAAATACTGCGACCCCCGGGGTCAGCTAAGAGACTTAGGTGAGGGGATACCCCCTAATCCCCAAGACACGTAACTGAAAATACATTGACGTTAACGTATGAAACAAATATACCCAAGTTATATCCTAGCGCCCCCTATCAGCTCCTATAAGAACGTCACAATATTTCTTCAAAATGTTTTTACACTTGACAATCTCCTTACACTTTATGTCCAGTCTCCTTATTCGCAATGACTCCAATATAAAAGAGTTTGTTCATCTGGTTACTCACAGTCTTAATGTTTCCTCAGTCCTACTTTACAGTGTAATACTTGTAACGACACTCCTCTCCTTTCTTTCTGTCCACTGCAATAAGTTGTTTGGTTAATCACAGTTCCTCCTTCTTTCTTGATCTTTGGTTCTCCTTTTCTTCTTCTTATATCCTCAAGGCAAGGAGCAGAAAGACACCTTGTGTAGACTGTTTCAATATTTTAAGAAAGCACCCCTTCTCCCCAGCTTCTCACACTTTATTCCTCTTGATTTGCCATCTCTGATTTAACCTGAATCTCCCGTCCTCTCATCCGATACACCCCACCGATACCGACAACCGCGGCCCGTTCTGCCCTGCTTGTTCTCTCTCTCCTCTATGTCCTCGATTCCTAGCGTCCCGTTCTCCGTATGTTCCTCCTGTGCCTCCAGTCTACACCTCCAGTCCTGAAGTCGATCTCAGTGTTTCCAGAACAGAGGAAAAGAACATCTAGTGCAACCAGCCATATAACAGGTAAGTGAAAATACAGTAAGAACCACTCACACTATTTACCCTTGTAAGTAAGCGTGTAATCAGACTCTTTTTCCCATACAGGTCATTTTACAGACCCAACCGGATCCTATCTCCACGTTTCTCCTCTGGATAGTGAGCTCTCTCCTTAAGGTTTTAATCACCGTTCAGAAAAATAAAATAAATTTCAACTTCTTTTCTCCTTTTATTTCAATAAAAAATTGTATAAAAATAACAGTTCAACGGAATCTTCAATGAAGACTATAAACCTTCCCCTATCAGGGTAGGGGAGCAAAATGACCTTTATCCCAATACTATAAGTGATCCTACTTTCTCTATTTAGCCAGAACATAGATTTTTTATTCTTATCCGTGATACTACTCCCATGCTAATCAATGGACCTCCTTTCCTGTGTTTTTTCAATATTAGTGCGTGCAAAACAACTCACTACTTTATAAATATTATCGGTTTGTGAAAACCAACAATTTACCCTATAATTAGTTTCCATCTTAGTTATATATTCCAATCCCGGTAGTGCTCCTTCTTACAGGGTTCCCAAGGTCCTAAAATCCCTCCCTTAGGACATTCCGTATCCCAGTCCTCTTATTCTCATGTTATTCCATTCGCTGCACTTGCGTCCATAGAAGAGATATATTTCCTTTCTTTTCTTCCCTTACAACACTAACGATCAGTGTACATCGAGTGCATTTCCCTTCTGTAATCTTCTATAGTGCATTTCTTTTTCATCTATGGTCTTCTTATGTCACACCTCCTCAAAATCTTTCAGTGAGACATCATCCTGAAAATTTCTATTTCTTTTAATTTTCGTGATGTCCTCCCCACATATTGAAGAGGACAATCACATTCTATGATGTACACACAAATTTTGGAGTCGCATGTTAGGAAATCTTCACCTTCACTTCCTTCCCAGTTTTTGGTTCTTTATATGATGTAATCTTACTTTCTGTTGATTTTACCTGTTTGCATACCATGCAATTGCCGCACCTGAAGAATCCTTGACTTTTGATCATTCTTTCATTCTCAGGTTTAAACACAACACTACTCACCACCTGTTTTCTGATGCTGTCCCCTCTCCTGTATACAAATTTGGGCTTTCTCCCAATTACACCCTTTAGATCCCCATCTTGACACAACAAAATTCCAATACTTCTTTATAATTGTTTCAATTTCCCTATAATTCCCATTGAACCGAGTTATAAAATTTCTTCCTGGCTACCTTACCAACTTCTTCAAACATTTTCCTTATTTCCTCCTCCTTGTAGCCTTTCCTCACGAATTGTCCCAAAATTTCCTCTCCCTGGGTCAGATAGTCCTCCTCCCTTGAACAATTGTGCCTGATCCTATAAAACTAACTTTTGGGTACTGACTTTAGCCACTGGGGATGGTGACTACTTTCCTGAGGGATGAACGCATTGGCATCGGTTTTTTTTCTTAAAGGTTCTTGTCCCTAGTCTATCTCCTTCCCTAAATACAGTTAAATCCAGGAACTTAATTTCCACTTCGCTGATGTAGAAGTTCACTTTTATTCCCCAATCATTCTGATTGAGGTACTGACAAAAAGCATCCAGGGTTTCCCTACCTCCCTCCCACAGGAAGATTACGTTGTCTATGTATCTTTGATACACCCCCATCAGTTCTTTAATATTGGGGTATGTATAGACGTGCAATTCTTCCCACCTGGACATATATATGTTAGCATATGGGGGTGCAAATTTCATCCCCATAGCTGTTCCTGCTTCCTGTCTGTAATGATTGCCTTCAAACCAAAAGCAGTTATTTTTTAGTATCAATTCGATACTTTTTAAAATAAACTCCTTCTTTGGTTCCTCCATTTCTAAGCTATCAAGCATCCACTTCTACTCCCTTTTGGTGTTGTATAATAGTGTAAAGGGAGCCTACATCTGCTGTTACCAGATGCAGGCTTCCACCCACTCTATACTGTTCCAAGTATCAATCATTTCGGAGAGGTTGGCCATAGGTGACCCCACTCCCTAAATGATCGGCCTGCCTGGAGGTCTCGTAAGATCTGTTATTTTTATACAATTTTTTATTGAAATAAAAGGAGAAAAGACAAACACTGAGATCGACTTCAGGACTGGAGGTGCAGATTGGAGGCCCAGGAGGAACATACAGAGAGCGGGACGTCAGGAATCGAGGACATAGAGGAGAGAGAGAACAAGCAACTTCCAGTTACGGGAGATAGAAAGACGGGTTACGTGACTACTGACAAGAGGAATAAAGCGTGAGTGTGTTTTCACTTATTCTTACTCTTGTTGAAGATTGGCTGCACTATATAGTTCTTTTCCCCATCCTTTAAATACCAGGACGGATATGGGGATCTTTGGAACCCCCGAGGAAAGACGGACAGAACGGACCGCGGGTGTCAGTATCGGTGGGGTGTATCGGATGAGAGGACGAGAGATTCAGTTTAAATCAGAGACGACAAATCAAGAGGAATAAAGTGTGAGTAGTTGGGGAGAAGGGGTGCTTTCTTAAAGTATTGAAACAATCTACACAAGGTGTTTTTCTGCTCCTTGCCTTGAGGATATAAGAAGAAGAAAAGGAGAACCAAAGATCAAGAAAGAAGGAGGAACTGTGATTAACCAAACAACTTATTGCACCAGTGGACAGAAAGAAAGGAGAGGAGTGTCATTACAAGTATTACACTATAAAGTAGGACTGAGGAAACATTAAGACTGTGAGTAACCAGATGAACAAACTCTTTTATATTGGAGTCACTCATTGCGAATAAGGAGACTGGACATAAAGTGTAAGGAGATTGTCAAGTGTAAAAACATATTGAAGAAATATTGTGACGTTCTTATAGGAGCTGATAGGGGGTGCCAGGATATAACTTGGGTATATTTGTTTCAGATGCCATGATATAGTATAGTATGGTTGTTACTTATTAAGAAATATGGAGTTTATTATTATTACTGGCAGCATCTTGATGTGCTAAATAGAGAAGAGTGAACTTCCAAAATCATCAGTCACCACTGGCGCACAGAAGACAACTGTGGTCAACAGCATTCCCAGAGAGATAGCACAACAGCGACCTCATTGCTGTTTGTTATTACAAAGTGCTGGAAGAAGAGATCTTACTCACAAAAAATCTTGGGACTTCATAGGCGGCTCTGGCTTCGGATCCTGGATGCTATCATCAACTGCACAAGGCCATTAAAAAGGCCATATAGAATGCTAAATGTGTTGCTTGATCCAATCAGAATAAGTGATTCTTATTAGTTCAAAAATATCTATACATCCTCTTGTCCATTATTCGCTCTCCTGAAAAAAACCTATGTGGCATTTACACATTTAGCACAGTATAATATGTTCTCTTTTACAGAGAAATAACTTAAATCCAACAGGTTAACAGCCACAAGAATAATAATAAAGAGAAACTCGTTCAAAAACTTAATGATTTACTTTATAGTTTCATTATCAGGGGTCGCATTACTCAACGGCATTTCAAACATGTCATTTGTACAAACTGTGGTAATTAAAATTTATAACGTACTTTGTGGGCAGCATATGAATCTTTTAGTCTGCACTCCGCTGTCGCATAAACAGTGTAATTTCAACTGCAATTCTCCCTTTATTGGTTCTCATTTGTGATTTAACAGCCATCAATGACTGTGCTGTAAAGAATAAATTAACCATCCGTAAACCTGATGATGACAGGGACAGTCAAAAATACTTAAACTGCTTGCAGTAGATCACATTTAGCGTGCTGGAAGAAGATACAGTCTTGTGGCAGACTTGTTAGTTCTTGCTTTGTATTAACCTCTTCAGCCAGTCTGCTTCAGAGGTATAAGAAAACAAGGGGCATCCTATGAAAAAACATTTTACCGCACATCACTAAACAGAAGCCTTTATGAAGATGAACATCAACCGTTGTCTTCCCGACCGCAAACTATAAGCAATATAATATAATGTTTGGAAGAACTCTTTACTAATGTCTGTGGCGCGGATCCAGACTACCAATTGCACTGCACTCAAAACTCTGGGCTGGATCCATGATTAAATAAGTCTTACATAAGTCCCCCTGACAAGTTACATCGGCACATGCGTGCGCCAGATGTTGCGTTAACGTAACTTCTATCGTACGGAACTGAGTTCCGATAAAGGGGCCGGCATGGGCCGTATAGGTGGAACTAGGCATGCTAATGAAGGGGCGGGGAACAGCAGTTCCGCACAGAAGAAGTTAGGGTAGGGTTCTGGACACTTATGTGTACCGCATGAGAGAGGGGCGTGCACTCCAATTATTGACTTTCAGACATACGGAAAACGTGCAGGGGTCTGGATCTGGTTCCAGCCTACTATGCGAGCACATGAAAGGTTACTGCCCATGCTTGCATGAAGTTCCATCCCAGGTACCACATTATTATTTTTGGTCCCTCCCCTCTCTCACACGCGCTCACACCCACCCTGCCTTCCTGGGGATCCAGGTCTGTACTGACATACATGCACAATCACAAAACTTGGCAGAGATCAGAAAATATAAAATTATTTTAATGTCATTCATACTATGAAAATTAATTTTGCCATATCGTAGGCAGAAGTGTTTGAAAATGTCCAACAACTCAGTGGTAAATGGTTTAACTGTTAGCGTCTGACTTATATTTGTACTTTTAAGTTCAGTTGTCAGAGATTGCACCTTTATTTTGCATTAAACATATCATATACTTATACCTTGGAGATATATTGGGCCTCTCAGATTTAGAAGTAACATAAAAAAAAATAAAAGGAGCATAGCTGCCCTTTGGTAAAACCATGTTGAATTGTAGGGGGAGCTGTTTAGGGTTTGTATGCAATAATTAAATCAGCTGGTATTTGCCCTGGATACATAAAAATGTATCATTACCATTTGCACACCTCACATTGCAGCTTGGTTTGTCCATCCACAAATTTGAAGCCTTTGGTGCAATTACTCCTAGATTTGGATCAGACCCATTGTACCCATGTGACTAGGGGTTTTTAAATGCCTTTTTCTTGCCATGTTCTTCTCTCAGATTTGAGGTTTATGGACAACTACATATCGCCCTAGGAGATCTTGCCTTGATCTTGACTTATATGACTTTCTGCCTTTCTAGGATACTGCCAATGGGTCATTGGGCCGGATCCAGAACTACGTCCGTCTTCCATAGACGGACGTAGTTCAATAAACAGTAGCTACTGCGCATGCGTAGTAGCTATTGTACGTAATCTGCATATCGTTTCGATACGTAGATTGCGTATATGTGGTCTAAAAACTAAAGGATATATAATCCAAAAAAACAGCACTCAGATAATCTATATATGCAAAAAAGAATTAATGATTTATTAGCACAAGTAGTACAACCATCAGCGGGTCACCACAAAAAAAGTGCAAATAGTGCAAAAGTGCAAAACACATTATAATTGAGCAGCTCAGGTAGTTCAGGCATCAAAAAAATCCATTATTCATAATATCATCAGAGGGGACTGATAAAGCAAAAACCATGTCCACAACAAGGGACCAATGCATGGTGCTAATCATCAAAAGGTTCCTCAGAGCAAACAGTGAGTTGATATTAGGATGCCAGAAGTCATCTGCCAAGTTTTAATCCCTTGGTCCAGACAGCTGTTTCGGCTGTGACACCATCATTATGGGGACATGCAGGAGGATTCACAACATGGTCAGTAAGCTGCTATATATATATACTGTAATACATATACACACATATATGTGTGTGTATGTAATATAGTATGTGCCATTCCTAGATCCCCTGGTATATCCTTCATGTACATTATATAGTTTGCCATCTCAGACCCCTAGTATATTACTTATGGATTATATTAGGTGTTTGGAGATGGCACATCATTAATACATGTTATGTGCTTCTGTGATATTTGCAGCAATACAAACTCTTTCTCTGCTGGCTGCTCGAGCAGACCCTGGTTGTTGCTAGGCAGCCAGGATGCTGCTCTCTCATATAGCTGGATGACATCATGGTTGTTGCTAAGATGCCAGGTTGCTGTGTAAACAGCACAGCCATAGCTTCTACTCTAGGTGCTAGCATGATTAAAAGGGCTCAGCGGGTGCCCTGTTATTGTTTTTGCTCTTGAGATTACCATGTCTTTTCTTATTTTCTCTGGCCTCCTTATTCCCTGCCTTGTTTGTTAGCCCTGCTTCCCACAGGACTTCTGTTTATTCGTTATACTGCCTCAGTCTTGTCAGTCTGCTGTTGTCCATGTCCATCTGCTTCCTGGTATCTGGTTCTTGTTAACTGGAGCCGTTACCTTGTATCTGTGTAACTGCCTGGACCCCCGTTACTGTGATCCTGAATACCTACCTAATTCTGGTGCCCTTGTTTCAACTGTCAGTACTATCTTTGTCCCTGTCCAGTTTTTCTGCCCTTATCCTTGTTGTACCAACCTTGCTACCTCAGGAGTCACCATCTGGGCATCAGACCAGGCCCCAGTTAGACTCCACGCTCTGGTGTGAGGTTAACCTGGGTAACGTAACTATACATAGTTTCCAACATTGAAAGTCCTGAAAATGATGGAACAAAATACACCACACCCCACTTTTACTCAAACTCCACATAGTTCTGCCCACGAATGAACATAACTGGTCAAAACTCCACAAACAGGTGGGAGGTATGGTAATAATATCATATTAATCTACTGACCCATATTACATATAATGCTAACTATTAACTAACCATACCTTTGTTTGCATTTTATTCTTTATCTTATCCTAATGTGTGAAGTCCTGAAGCATAAGGACATTTTACTTCCCTTTTTACTGCTTAGTTTAAAAATTAGAAGAGTGGCAGCCATTTAGTGCATCGCCAGCCGCTCCTTCACAACATATGTGCACCAGAGTGTGATCCCTTCCTTATTTGTTATAGTGGCAGGATGAAAAGAGGAGGCAGCCACCGGTGCACAGATCACAGGACAATGGCAACAAGGTGGCTTTTTTTTTATCTTTGAGGTCCCCCACCCCCATACAGGCACCGCTGAGTTTAAACCTGTGTGCTACAGGCATTCTATCTAGATATAATATATATCCACCCTTTATGGTTCATTTGAATTCCTATTTACGCATGGCGGATAAGCTTAGCACTTAATAATTGACTGTTGTAATATCCAGCGCCTGTCTGATTATCCCGTCGTTCACAGCCACAAAAATATGACATTGTAAAGGAAGCCATTTTGCTGCATAACCTAAAATAGTGACATATTACTATGAACCATCCTTATCTTTAGGTTTTTAACTGAACCACTTATGTGTTGTCATTTGTTTGTATGCAGTGCTGTATGAACATCAGTGTCTATATATAAGCCATAGAATAGTTATGTACATAACACCCAAGCAGATGTCTTGCCCAAGACTGTGTGTAATTAGCTTCTGGATGCAATCTCTGGCTATAATGAGTAAGTGAGGTCACACAGTGTACCCAGAGAGAATCTGTGAGGATGTGACACCAAAATGACAATTATTAGGCAAGTTTCTCCCATCGTCTCATCCCCATTAGATTGATAAGCTAAACGCGCTGCTTGTATTATCACGGCTGACACAGTGCTGAGCTAATAAACCAAATGGATTGTGTTTGTTACCCAGCTATTTCGAAAGCAGCGGGGTCAGATAAATTGGCCTCATAAATTCATTGTGACACACAGGATTACTACAGCTTTCTCAGGTCACCTTCTGAATGCTGCGGCAGCTGATGTATCGGATGCTGGCCTGTTATTAACGCTGCCTCCTTTTTGTTTTTGTTCCCTCTGTACATTTTTGCAATATATCACAATCTCTGCGCTCTCTTTTGTTTTTAAAGCATCATTCCTGGGCATTGCGTTCTGTATAAGTAATCTTTTTTCACTAACCGGGAACAGCAAATCTATGAGATGAGATGAGATGTCGTTAGGGAAAGCTTTGGTTGGTATTACAGATGATGTTATAGTTTGGATTGTCCAAATATATATCCCCTTCTTCGGTTATTATTTCTGTAAGTTAGTAGCATACTGGCTAGCTTTCCCATCAGAGAGACTTACCTATATAAGTCACCAAAGCTGGATTGTCAGGAGTAATGGCCAGGGTCGCCGTCATCATATGCGAGGCCCAGGACCCAGCCGCGATGCCCTGCCCCCTAGGTGACGTCATTGGTGGCGTCACATAGGGCAGGGCCCAGCTGACATGCTTTAACAGCGGTCCGATGCGCAGGGAAGTATTTTCCTGCGCATTGGCCGGCAACTAAATAGCACTGAGCAGCAAGTATCGGCGGTAGGTACCTGCTGCTACAGAACTAGGTAAGTATCGGCGGGCCCCCATCAGGTCTGGGCCCGGGACAATAGGCCCGGCTGTCCCCTCCTGATGGCAGCCCTGGTAAAGGGCTATCCTCTCATAAGTGCCCCGCAATGGGGCATGATGAAGTCAATGTTGTATTATGCAGCATCACATCATGGAATAGGTGGTCCAAGGTTATAATTGTTTAGTACACACCAATTGCTTTTTCAAAGAAAAGTGCAACTGGGACATTTGTAGCAGCCCCTTACTTGTTCAGGGTTCAAGGAAGTAGGGGCAGTAAGCAAAGGCCAGTTGGTTGGGCGCATCAGTGTCTGTTTCAAACATGGGCCTCTTCTATTATAGGATTTGGTTGTGCAAACATGGGGCGAAAGGTATCAGTGTAAATGATAGGTCATTGGTTTTTTACTGCTTTGGTGAGGCAAGATTGTATTATTTTGGATGAGTACCGCCTTCCCCAATTTCTGCTTAGTTTGGAGCTGTCCGTCAGCGATCTTTGGATCACAGTTATTCCTGAGAACAAATGGGAATTGGGAAATATGTAGTTTATTCTTTAGGTAAGGTGGATGATGACTGGAGGCATGTAAAAGAGTATTACATTCGCTCTTATTATTGGACTGGGCTTTCAAGAGAGTTTAAACCCTTCATCATGTAGAGAAAGTATTTACATCGGCTTCTCATGAAAGGAAGATATAAAAATACCTTTTAAAAAAGCAATCTGAGAGCCATATCGTGGGAATTTATGCGTCTGTTCATATTGTGCCATGTAGATGTTAGCGAGCTGGGCGCTACCTTTGAGCCAATTGTGGTCCTGGACGTTTATATAGAGTCATAAATAAACATCAATTTATTTATCTTTCTCTCTTATTTACATGTATTTACATTTGGTTGATTATGACTTGTGTGAGATTCAATACTCACTTTATCACAGCGAATATCAGCATAAATTCATGGCGTAAATCTGTAAGCAAATATACCAATACCATACGCAAAATAATGAAGGTCCAGTCACAAGTTGTGTTCCAAAGCACAAAAGATATATTACCCAAAAAATTAGCGTTAATCCAAACAGCGCTGCTTCCAGATACACGCAATGAATACCAGCACTGGCTACAAGCTTCACATAAAACCCTCTCTAACTGTCCAACGAGTTAGGTATAACTTTTATAGACAATCTTTATTAAAAGGTTGATGATGTCACTGCAATCCGATCTTCTGGCATCTGGTTGGTGGATTCCTCTGGTCATCTTGGGGATCCTTTGATGATTGGTCCTTGAAGAGTGTTTTGTTCTCTTGGTAGCATCATTAACATATTATACAGGGTTTACTTAACTAAATACAAAGGACTATGTCATGCGGTCTCACACAAAGGAATATAATATCATTAATCTAGCTATCTCTATAACTTGCATGCATTAGTTGCGATCGCATAATAAATCATATCATTATTAATACCACATGAAATGCTACACTATAAATCCAAATATGACAATAATATGATCTTCCTAAGCTAAGTATCATTATAAGAGTTGAATAATGAGTCCTGTAAATAAAACACATCTTTAGTGACATAGGACCTGATCCAGAGCTACGCTGTGCCATACTTCGTAAGTACGACCAGCATAGCTCATAAGCACTCCCCCTGTCCCGGCGTACTTACCCACTGTTATGTCGGCTGAAGGCTACCTTACCTTCAGCTGGCATAACAGTGGGTAATTTCACCGGGAAACTAATCGTAACCCCCTAACCCAGCCCTCCCTTCCTAATTCCCCTTCCTCCTCCCGTCTACCTTCGTCCGGTGATGCACACCCCTTCGTCCGTAACTATGCTGTAGTTACGGACGCCTGATCCAGGGCACCCTGATAAATTGATTACGCCGGGCAACATCTGCCTTGCGCATGCGCGGAACGGCAGAAATGCCATTCTTAAGCATACGGCCTCCGTAAAAACGATGGCGGCTGTAGGGCTAGATCTGCCCAGAACACACTTTTATATAACCGTACATATTACTTAGTTATAGATTTGGCATTTGGAATATGGAAATATCATTGAGTATAAAGCTGACCACTCACAATGGTTACATGCCTACGCATTCATGGTGTGTGTGCGTACATTTCCCGCCATGCGTATTCTTTCGTTCCTTTTTATTTGCATGCAAAAAGACTTCATCATTGTTGCTTTTAAAAGAATCTTTATTTTATAGCTGAGTTTGATTCCTGGACAATGCCTTATCTGTGTGTATGTTCTCCCCGTGTCTGTGTGGGTTTCCTTTGGGTGCTTTGGTTTCCTCCCACACTCCAAAACCAACCAGGTTAATTGGCTGTTGAATAAATGAACCCGTGTCTGTGTGTGTGTGTGTGTGTGTGTGTGTGTGTTTTAGGAACCTTAATATGTAGCTCCAATGGGACAGGGACTGATGTGATTGTGAAATATTCTCTGTAAAGCGCTATATAAAAACCTGTTCATAAATAAATACATACAGTAAATGTAAGGGAAGTGCCTACACATTTGTAGAGGACTGCATTCACAAATCTGAATGAGTTAGGTGTGACCATATCCGCACCTAACTCACTCATCCTGCCACGAAACCCACTCTCATTTTTAGGACCCTTATGGCACTTAAGAGTAGTTCCCAGGCCTTCCCCACGCCCTCCCTGCCTCTTCTTTCTTATATAACTACGTGTGGTCTTTAAAGACCGCACATAGCCAATCTACATACCTAAATGTTATGTAGATTGTGTAAATGACCTACTACACATGCACAGTAAATCATTACCCGTATATACTCGTGTATAAGCCGAGTTTTTCAGCACATTTTTTATGCTGAAAAAGCCCCCCTCGGCTCATACTCGAGTGAGGGTCACATTGAACTTACCTTTGCTGTCCCTCCCGCGGTCCCTGCGTCTGTGTCAGGCTCTCTCACCCGCAGCTGTGCCTCCGGCTGTCTCCCCCGCGGTGCGCTGCACAATGACGTTGAGGTGACCTTAGGTCACGCAACGTCTTTGTACAGCACGCGACGCAAGAGAGAGAGCCAGAGGCACAGCTGCGAGGGAGAGGCACACATAGAGGGGGCAGACTGACTGGCAGGACACACATAGAGGGGTAACACTCGCAGGGGGGCTATTTTTATTTTGAAATTTACCAGTAGCTGCTGCATTTCCCACCCATGGCTTATACTCGAGTCAATAAGTTTTCCCAGTTTTATGTGGTAAAATTAGGTGCCTCGGCTTATATTCGGGTCGGCTTATACTCGAGTATAAGCGATTTGCATAAATACTTTACAAAAAAACACACTTAAGAAGCCAGAGATTCTAAAGTGTGAATGAATTTGATAAAAAATTATTTTTAAATATATTATAAAAAGCTATTTGTACCATATTTTTGTTTTATTTTTCTTTACTTAATTATACAAAACAATAAACAATCCATGATTGATGCACACACTCACAACAAACCCATTCATACTAAATAAAGACTCTGACAACTTTAATGCGTTTAAAAGGGGGCATAGGTTTATTTAATAAAGTATTGAGCCCTATTTAATTTTGATTGATTATAGACTATAAAATTTAGGGTTGAGACTAGGTGGCATAGCAGGTGAGTGTCACCTCAGGATACTTAACTGACCAACTGATAGTCAACATAGGCGCCCCCCACCCCCCGTTCCCCCGGCTCCACGACTTCAAAGTGCACTCCCCATCATAGAAGGAGGCAGACCAAGGCCCCGTCGTGTGTCGGGCTGCCTGGCGTAAATTAGAAGGGTGCGCCTCTACTTAGATATTTCTCACGAACTCTTTTTTGCGCCAAACTTAAATGGTGACACAACACCTCTACCGCCCAAGCGAGGTACCCTCAAGTACCTACGCCCGCCACCTAACAACCCCGCAACACATCCAATATATTCTGGACAAAGATTAGATTTCCGTCATCGGAAAGATGTACCCCATCAACACGAAACAATGCTTCCTCCTTGTAACTTAACTGAGGATAAGCAACACTTTTGCCCCCCATGGACACTACCAATTTGGTCACGAACTTATTTACATATTTGCGAGCACCATCAATCCTTTCAATAGAACCACTCCTACAAGCTCGCCTGGGGATAATGTGAGACCAAATAATGAGCAGGTCGGGAAATTTTTTATGAATGGCCTCAAAATCATGCTTGATTTTAAACTTCAAAGCACATGAAGTGATATTCCCAAGATCATTCCCCCCTAGATGGACCACTAGACAATGGGGCAGACCAAATTTATTAACCAATTTCATGAATAGTGATTGAAAAGTGTCCCATTTTAATCCCCTGTACCCAAACCACTCTATATCCCAACCCTCAGGTGCCGACACCCTAGAATT
>WWET01000425.1:115605-126171 GCA_011038615.1 Limnodynastes dumerilii
CGCGGCACGCTCCAGGCGCACTCACCACCCCTGAGCCTCCAGCAGAGCCTGCGGCCTCCTCCGCCAGCCGACGGGGAGCCGCGCGGCTTCTAACTGGACGGGGCATCTCAAGGTAAGTAAAGTTATTCCCTGCCTACAGAAAATACTTTATAAAAAGCAACACAGTACAGTAAGACAAATAATAACCCTACCTACAGAAAATATAGTATGAAATAGAAAAATAGCAAAGATAAGACGCAAAAAGAAAAAAGGAGGGGAAAAAGACAGATGAGAGATATTCAAGAATGAGAGCAAGAAATAGAACAGGACATACAGAAAGAGAGATATAAATATAAGAAATAAATCACAAACCTGGAAAAATAAACACCAAATTTACAAATTGGAACACTATTGACAGCAATTACCAATTAGAAACAAACAATCCCACTAACAACCACCAATTTAAGACTCTAAAGCTCTAACAGGAGACAATAACAAAGATACTTAGCCATCCAAAACGAACTTCAAAGAGACAAACCACACCCACACAACATCTTATAATAACTCTGTCACCTGACCTAACCCCTCACCCCCCCTTATCTCCACCAATCAACAATAACCCCATGACCTTCTAGAACAATTCCTAACCTTCCCTGGCAACCCCTGTTTGCTGTGATTGTGTGCCCACTCTGTTGTTTATTTTTGCTTGCATCTATATGATGCTCGCTTTTATTTCTCTTCCATTTATTGACATGTTAAATAACACTGACACGTTCAGTTAGCAAATATGTTACTGAACAGACCCTGCAAGACGCTAGATGCATTTAGCCCTCCCATCATGTATTACATAGTGGATGAAACAATTCATAAATTAGTCATTTTTGCACCACAATGATTTATTATTTTGTTTATTATTTCTATAAAGAAATCTCGCATGTGTCCTGCGTTATTTGGCACTTCACAAACGGTTGGGGATTTTCAAGAGCAAATTTGTTTGGTTTTCAGCACTCTCCTGGATGTATCGGATAATGGTCCTTGTTCTTCAGACTTGCAATTTAAGCAGCAAAGTTCAACAATAAATAATAAACGATTACCGTCATTAAAAGTGATAAATTTCACTCATAAAATAAAGAAAACCCTGTTGTCTACTATGTCTTATTTAAGAAAATATACCCCAATGAACAGTTTACTTGGAAATAAATAAAGCAGCAGCAATTCCTGCCTTTCTGTCTACTACTCAGCTACACTGCCACGGGTAAGTAATTCCACATCCATAGACTTACAGGGAGTTTTTTCTAGCACTTCCTCAGCTCTGTAACCCTTCTGTAAAATGGTTTCAATTTATTTTTATAAAATGTACACATGGAAATGGGCATTTTTATTATACTTTTCTTTTAAACATAAAAATGTTGAATTTAAGTTAATAGTGAGTAAATTTGCATAAATAAATTCCAAGATGGGGCGCTTGCAGGATAGCTTGTTCACTCGATGCCCAAACTTCAGGCATCTCTCGGACATAGGGCCTGATCTAGAGCTATGGCCGCCGTCGCTATACGGCGGCCGTAGCCCTAATGCGCATGCGCCGGGCAGATGTTGCCCGGCGTCACTATGGAAACGCCCGCACAGGGGGAGTGCCAGGGGGAGGCAGCGATGTAACGCTGAGCGTTAGCACGCTCAGCGCTACATCGTACCTCTGGATCAGGACCATAGTGTCATAGTTGACAAGTTTAGCATAAGGAAGAGATATCTCCCGGTATCCTGGCAGAGCCGGCAAATCTCCAGCAAAGGGCTTGAGGGCCATGAGTTCATGTAAATCCCAGCCTCGTGTCCCGCCCCCTGCTTGTCACGAATTCTTAGTGTTACTGGATTATTTAGGGCTTCATAATGTAATTTGAGTCATCAAGCCCCGTCCCATCCTCTAGATGCATATTCAGACATCAGCACGCTTTCCGTACGTGTGGCGGTCTGTTATTACACATGGAAGAGGTGAGTGGACTCCCTCTGTCACTCCCCTCTGATGTGCAAAGTTATGGACACTTCCATGTCCATAACCCATACCTTAAGTTTACCGCACTCATCTGCGGCAGTACAATTGGAGATCCATGCGGATAATCTTTATGTCGCCCCATTTGCCTTATAAGCATGGAAAATCCCACCTCCGGTGCAGTGTTTTGCCATGTGGGAGGCATACTCCATCCTGTCGGACGGATCTCCATGGATATCCGCTGCGTAACATCTGGTACATGCATGCACAGATGTTATAAGCAAAGGGACTTACGCATGCGATTTGCATAAGTTCCCTTGCAGACTTATCTTTGAATACAGTCCACTATCAATAGTAATATTGATGGCCAGAGGGCTTCAGGATGCAATTTGCATATGTCGCACCATTAAGACTGCCCCCATGTCCGCATCTGTTTCCTCCCGATATAGAAAATTGGGAAGCCTGGCATAAGGTGGTGAATTACTGCGTCCAAAGCATTGCATATACTATGGGCAATAAAGAATCGAATAAGGATAACTGCAGCCATGATTATGCTTACCTACTACACACTGAGGCCTACACGTGTCTGTCCGTTACTGACACTGTGCTATCCTGTAGTGTAGCTCGCTGTGTGTGTGTGTGTGTGTGTTGGCGTTCCAGGAAGCAGGTAGCATGTGTTTCTCATCTAAACCCAGGGAGGGAAGATTTGGCCTTTTCTTCTACTTCTGCTGCTTTCCATTACATCTTTCTCTCCCTTAATGTACAGGGACAGGTGCGATGGGCTTCAAAAGAGCGTAATCATATTTTAAATGGAAGCGAATAGTGCACATTAGATGCAAATTACCCGAGTATAGAAGGACAATCACTATTGGTTAGGGACTGACACCTTTTCTCCCTGAGCTTTTCCCAAACGCCACAACTCGTTTACTCACCCGCTGCAGAAAGCTTCTAATTATGAGGCGGCCAACTGCGACCTCTGGAAGAATATTGCAACCAGACACACACTCTATTTAACTCGCTGATAATGTGCTTTACATGCTTTCTTGAACCATTTCTAGACTAATATATAAAAACTGAGCCATCGAAATGGCGTGTTTACTGCTACACCGGTTACAAAAACCAAAGCTTTTAACTAAGATGCTTTGATAAAAAATGTCAGGGAGAGAAAAGTAAGTAAGTAACTATTTTACTTTTAGCATAGGTTTAAGTCTGTGTGTGGAAGAGCTACATAGTGTTCCAGAAACCACTCACAGATGTGTGGCCGCAGTCTCACAGTGCTACTATGGTGCTTCCTATTCCAGACAAGATACTCCCATGGGGAAACCAGCTGAACATGACACAAGATAAAGGAAGACTTTCTGAAAGCACACTTATGCGATCAGATCATTAGAATGTGCAATTTCCACGCATCCCTGTGATCGTACTGCTAACCACGCCTCTCATGTGGATAGGCAACTGATAGCCAGGACCTACTATAGCTTTTACAGCTCCTGTGAACGGAAAATGACGGAGGTGCAGAAGTGTAGCATTAGAAAAAGGGCACGCCAATACTGCGCACTTTAATACTTGCAGTCGCATCTGTCGGAAGTTATCAAAAGTCTCTTTCTCCGGATCGGCATGTGGTGTGTCCGAGCAGCACAGATGTGGTCCGAATACAAGGCAAATTGGTTAAAATCAGATCTGAGGTCCCACATACTCAAACAGCAAGTTATCTAACAGTAATGTGTTGGTAAATCCAACTTTTGACCGGGGTACAGAAGAGTATGCGGCATTGCAATAGGACCAAATCAACCCGCCAATGTGTCAAGTCTTAAATATGTCTCATGATCATGGAGTCCAACCAGACGGCACGGACTCAGCAGACAGGAAATGAGGGCAAAGCTTATGCAGTACAATCAGATGTGGCATTAGTGGTGTTAATCAGAATCTGTGGCATTACAGAGAGAATCATTTCAGGGGGTTACAATCAATAAAGGAAGCCAAGATCTTATGGAGTATGAAATAGGGAACCATGAAGTCTGGGGAGAATCATGTCATGTGTACAGCAGCAATGCATGGCTAAATTCTAGCACATTGTGAACAGATATTGTGCCACCATAGACTATGTTCTTGATATAGTAAATATACAGTTGTAGTAATGATAATGGACTGAATACAGATTTCCACTGGCGCTTCATTCAGCACCCAAATGCTTTGCTAGTGGAGATCTGATACCGGATCCCCGCTGGATCCAGCCTTTTGTGCAAGTACATAGGAGGCCACTTCTTTTGCTCACATGGGACCAGACTCACAGGTAAGAAGGATATAAGTGCGCGCTGATTCACAGAAATACGCAACTAAGTTGCATGGCAACTCCTATGACACTCCTATCGTTCCTATGGATTTTAGCAGACTTCCATGTGTGTACTTAACAAACCACGTCCTTAGTACCCCATTTAAATTCTCCTCCCATCCACTCTTTTTAACTGCGCTCTTATGGAAGACTGGTGCACCACTTCTTAGTTATCTCACTAAGAACAGATATGTAGTCTGTGCTTAATGGGTTCCCGTGCATAACATCTGGATGCGTAACCGTGTTCTGGGTAAGTGTGAATCAGGTCTAAGACTTCAGATCCCAACCCATACCATCATATATCATTTGCAGTCTGGTATAAAAAACCAGTTGAGTATTATGTTGGTGTTTGTTAGTAACATTTGTAACCCTAATGTAACGACTGTTTCCTTATAAAAAGCTTCAGAAATGTAATAATATTATGTAATATACATGTAATAGAGTGAATGAATGCCTAAATTGGCTTAAATGAGTGTAAACACCCAGCTGCTAGGGTCAGCACAACTTCATGATAGAGGGTTTAGGGTTGTTAGGTAGTTTAAGGGTTAACAGAGTTAGGGGGTGGTCCTAAGAGCGGGGTATATAAGATCTGTTGGCCCTTTTATCATTCCCTTCAGAAAATGTCTTCCCTCCCTCCCTTGCCTTTATAGTTGCGTAGTTGTACTAACATGTGTTTGTTTTACAGTTGGGGCATAGATTGGCGGTAGCAGTGGGGGTTCTGGCAGCAATATATGGTGCTAATTTTGGGGGTAAGGTATGGTACAGGGTAGACGCACCCCTTAGAGCTGAAGCAGGAAGCTGCGCGGGCTGGGTGGTTCCTGAGTGCCTCCCCGGTTCCCCCCAGGGTGTGCTATTATGACAGGGGTTGCGTTCTTCCGTTGACCATTACCTCCAGAGCGCAGCGTTCCTGTCCTCCGCTTGTTTGTAGTTTTCCACATGCTGACTCCCCATCTGCTATCATTGCCACATTCTTTCATAACTTTCATTGCCTGCCAATTATTCAATTAATAAATCTATGCCCCCTTTTGAAATCCATATGGTGGTCTGTGTCTTTATTTCTTGTATGTAGTTGTGTGTGCCATAGTCAGCCGTTGGTACTTTATAACATAATGCTCAACTGTTAATATTTTGACAATTTCACCTGTTGACATTTTGACTGTCGAAATAACAAAAGAATACCATCATTTGCACCCCTCCCCCTTTATCCTAGCACACACACCCTGACCCCCTCCCATCAAAAAGGCAGAATAATCACTAAAGCTATGGAAATCTACAGCCTACAAATCCAGATCCGTTTGGAGATGACAGCACATGGGCATGCACAATCACAAAAGGAGGGGGTATTTTAAGTCTGGATCTAGTCGAACAAGAGAAGCTATCATGTAAAACATAAAACTAAAGGAATTTTACATTTATCGATAAATATATATAAATAATTTAAAACAAAGAAAAAACAGCAAGTAAAAGGAATTTAGCTAGAGGTTTTTATTTATTTTTGCATTTAAAATCTGCAATAAAAAATTCTTAAAACAAGATCAGGAGATGCCTTATTGCAGATGCGATCTGCAGCGAGGAGCTGGAGACTCTAAAGTGCTTAAGTTATCTGAATCACAGGACAAATGAGAGTTGACAGATCAGTCTCACAAGGCCTAGTTCAGTAATACTGTTTGATCAAACGGTACAGTCCCACGTAGGGCCAAATTGAACTAATGGCTGTTATCTTCAAAGTCCACGTTTTTTTTCTGTAAGAAAAGAGATTGCAGCAATATTCAATTTTATTCCTGAAAACCATTTTTAAGTGAGGCTTTTAATATATAAAAGTATGGGGTCCTCTAAGGGAGAGAATATGCAAATACATAGAAATGTGCTTTACGCTTATCCACTTCCCTTTATTGGAGATCGGCATTTCAGAATTTGCCTGTTGTACTTTTTATTTCAATCCCCAGGGCAGATTTTCCCAAGTGGTCATTGCAGAAGGAACCTACTGCTCTTCTATAAAAAGGGGAAAATACATTTATTTAGAAGAAAACCAGTGCCAGGGATCATAGTTAAACTGGCCATACACTAGAGCGATTATCGCTCCCAGCGTGTGGCTGCCGATAAACGGGAAAGGTCCCGATATCAGCACCATACACTAGAAGAGGCTGGGGGCGATAATCTCTGCTGGAGAGCCTGCAGCCAGCCTATTGGCTGGCTACAGTCTCTCTCTGTTTGGCTGGGTCTCCTATCAATCTTGACAGGAGACCCATGCAGCCAGCTTATTGGCTGGCTGCAAAAAAATAAAATATCAATGGGAAAAAAATCACACTGACAGGCTGCTGCGCAGTGTCCTCTCTCCCTCTGAATGGGTATAAAGAGCTGTATGTCCAGACAGAGGGAGAGAGGACACAGCGCTGCAGTCTGTCAGTGTGGGGGGCTCTGCAGCGCTCTGCCCTCTCTCCTTCTGTGTTAAATGTCTGTCCAGCAGTCATTTTACATAGAGGGAGAGAGGGCAGAGCACTAGGTACCTCCAAAAATCGCAGCTAGGGTCCGATTATCATTCAGGAATTCCAAAAGATGAGATAATCGAGCCCTAGCGTTTTTGGATGGTTTTATCGCCGTTTAGAAAAAAAATCTGCACCATACACTAGAGCGATATTTGGCCCAATCCACGATAATTATGCGTTTGGGCCGATAATTGCTCTAGTGTATGGCCAGCTTAAGAGTTATCACAGTACTCTAAGGATCACTGCTAGGTCAGCTCTTAACAGGCTATGTGTTTTTAATAACATTGGGCCTTGGAGTTAATAGTGAAATCCACATGTTTGCACTCCTAGGTATGGAGGTAAAATCCACGGGCAGGTCCCTACCTGTAGTATTCCGTAAAGCAACTCAGTGCATGCGGAACACTGCATCATACATAATGGTTTTACACTTCACTGCAGGTGTAAAACTAAGGCTAGCTCAGGCTGGCGTTAAAGGTAAGTATTCCAGTGATGTCCCCATGTAGCCCTCTTTTCCTCCTCCTAATAGCTGTTATTAGGGGGAGGAAAGGGGGTATATATGGGGAGACCGATGGAATACGTATTTACAGTAAAAAATACGTTTAGTAAAAAAAAAAAGTTTACTATTCTTTTTTCTTAATAACAGTTAGTTTTTATACATAAATAAACAATAATAATAATAATAATAAAAACAAAAAAACTAAAGAAAATAGAGGAGACAGGACTTACCTGTCCGGGTGACATGGCTATAAATGAGAAGTCCTGCGATGACCTGGCAGACCATCGCAGGAGGGAAGAGTATTTGTAAATACCGTGAAGGAAGCTGACAGGCTCAAAGTGAAGATAAGCCAGCCTAATGCAGTTGCGTTCACAGGGAAATGAACAGGTAAATACATAAACCCCATAAAGTTAAGCAAATGAATTGTACAACACTCCATAAACAGGTAACCACACAGTGAAACCACACTGCATTGAGAAGTCAAAGTCCCTGCGCTGCTTTCATCACACAAACATGAACTCATAGCTTTCATTTACAATAGCAGCAGCTATGCTTGAATGATGACGAATATTTTAATGTATATATTAACAGGATTTTATATAGCGCCATTAGATTATGTAACCATTTTATTTCAATAAAATAGTTTCAGTAGCATTTTGTTCCATCCCTTCATTGAGAAGCAATATTAAGGTTCATTTAGTCTTAATGGAGGTGCTCTTTGCTTCCAGAACACACATCCTCTCTGGCCTAAAGTTGAGGGTTTTTGGTGTAGTTGAGAGCTGTTAAGATTTGGGAAAAAAAACGAGGGCCATGTTGGTAGTCTGGGTCTGACTGAAGTATCAGGAGGGCATTGGATAGATAAAAACAGAAAAAGGAGCGCTTAAGGAGTGTTCCAATAGTCACATCTAATCATAAAACATGTAAAATGCACAGCAAAATTATAATAAAAGCAATGCTAATATCTGCTAGTATATATTTCTAATATTAGTGATCAGCCAACCTAAATTATTGTTACCAAAGATGTGATGAAAGCTTCAATTGCAGAAGAATAGATATTATTGTCCGGAACAACGCCCTGTGTACTCCCTGCTGTCGGGAGTAAATCTGAACACTTACGTGTCCAGATTTCTACCTAACAATGATCGTAAAGGGGCTTCCCCCGTCCTGTCCCATGATTTGCATGTCTATCTCCGCCTTTACAGCTGAAATATGACTTGTGTAAAGGGGGGGGGGAAAGCCCCCTTTTCGTAACAGCCGCAGGCCGTAACTTTATTTACAGACGATGGCTGTTACGGCGTTGTATGAAGGTTGTGCGCATGCGCGCCACCATCAAAACAGGGGAATTACAGCCGAGGTGCACGTAATTCCCCCGTCGACCGTTCTTCAGGATCTGGCCCTTGGAAGCCAGGACATGGTCTGGTGGTAAAGGGATATCACCCGCAGTTAAGGGGTTTTATACCCTATTTCATTGGTAATCATCTGGGCCATGCCTCAGGGTTGTGTCCTGGATTTCCCACTTCTTGAGTCTGGGGTGTTCTGTTTTGTTATTGACCGCTGGGGGTAAAGCACATATGAACAATTAATGCACTTGTAGCTGTCTTTACCCCACTGTGATGTTGTCATTTGTGGCTGATTTGCACTGCCTTTGTCAATCATGCAGGACATAATGTTAAAGTTTATGGGGTATAATGTTGTCCCTATTGTCAATACCACCCCTAGGGCATCTGAACCAGGACCTGTGCCTCGGGCCCCACAACCCTGAGGGCCCCCCACCAGCTTCATTTACAGAGCTGCCATCACCTGCTATGTCGGTTCCATGCCGTGGTCTGTAGATGCTGCTGCCGGGGAGTAATAGCAGCAGAGGTTGGACAGAACAGATAGCAGCTCCAGCTGATCCCCAGAACTACTACTCCCCAGCAGCAACATCTACAGATCCACAACACTGTACATAGCAGGCGCCAACAACTCTGTCAGCTGCACTAACCATTAGCTGCAGAACTGTATTTATTTGCAGTCAGCTGCAAAATCTAAATTATTTCAGCTGTTGCGGTGAATCGGCGCAAGCTCGGTTCAGGTGCCGTTCTGTGCATCTCAGAGCTTTGACCTGTGCGTGCGCTGGTTGGAGGAAGAGTGTGGGACCTCAAGGAGGCTTTGCCTTGGGACCCCCCCTCCCCATTGCTGTTGTAATCTCAGTTTTATTTGCAAAAGCTTTGTGCTGTTTCCGTCAACTTTATGTTGTTAAAGCCATAAACAAATCATACCTTATTCTTCTGTCCACAAATGTGTATTGATTTATATTTGTGTAGCTGTTTGCTTATAATTGTTATGATACAGTGGGAAGGAAGGGTGAGGCGGCTCCAATAAGACTAAAAGAATGGAAGGTGTGAAGCAAGCAAAAAAAAAGAAGTCTGATCTTTCTAACGCTTCCACCTTAAGCCCAAGAGATGACCCGTGATCAAATCAACTGCCCCCAGAGGTAATAGCAGCGGTACATGTGCTGCAATGCAACAAACGTGATGCATTGTCTTTAACTTTAATAAAAGTGATGTACTGCACAGTAGTTAACTTTAATTTAAAAACTGTAACGGAGAAAAAATCTTTATGATTGATTCCTCCTTACAGCGCAGCCTTTGTACCCCAAGGAATGGGCTATATAGGATGCACACATGTGTGGGGTACTCGAGGGACGTCAGGCAGGATATGAAATAATCAAAAATCGACCAGTCGCCATTTATTTCACATTTGTGTCTAATCCAACGTTACAATCGATGCAACCTGTATTGATTGTAACAGTGGATTAGACACAAATGAGAAATTAACGATACACACATTAATGGCTACATATATACCCAGGGAATAGACACTCTCAGGTCTAAACTGCCCGACAGACCAGGATTCAGCAGCTAATATTCTCCTACCACATTCTTAGATAGCACATATGTGATTGGCAAGTTGAGCATGTGCTTTTCTAAACAATGTAGGTCATGTTCATGACACCTTTATCCACCAGCAAAGGTAATTGGTGGAATGCTGCTCACCTGCAAATGTGACTAAGTCGGCCCATTAGTCTAGCTGAATATTAAACCTTTCAGAAGAGCTCACGCACTAGGACTTAGAGTTCTAAAGACTTTGAGTTGCAGAGGAGTTTGGGTAAAATCTGTGAATTGCTTATAGTTCTCCAGAGGTTTAAAAGAGAGAAGGAGAGCAATGACGACTTCACATAGCAAGGGTAGGGCTATTGTAGGGCAGGAAATAGTAAAGTGCATGAATGTAGCAGCACTGTTGGAGT
>WWET01000425.1:138969-163722 GCA_011038615.1 Limnodynastes dumerilii
TTTTTTTTTTTTAAATATTAATACACACACGCTGTGTATTTCTGAGGTCTCCCTATACATACCCCCTTTTAACAGCTATTAGGGGGGTATATGGGGAGACCGCAGGAATACTCACCCTAACACCATCTTCAGATGGCGTTATATAGAGTGTCTTGCGGATTGTTAAAATCCACACTGATACTTACTAAATACAGCGATCAGCCAGCCCACATTCATTAGAGCGGGACGGCAATTTGGGGAGGTAATGCTAATGATTGCCATGGTTTCTATGGTGATCATTGCTTTGTAAATAGCGATGCCTTCATTTTCAGGAAATAAAGACCATTTTCAGGTGAAAACAGTCTTTATCTCATGGAAATGAAGGAATCACAGTTTTGTAAATGGAGTCCGCTGTTTCTAATGATTCTACAGCATTCCTAAACAGTACACACAGGTAAGATGTCATCTGAAGCTGTTGTTAACTTTGTGACCTTAATGGTAATCAACAGAAAAACCTCCATTGTGTACCCACCTTAAGAAAATAAGAATCACCAGTAATTTACTTTCTATTGTCTCTCTCAGCAGTTTAGTATTTTCAAACCTTAAAGATGCAGATAAATGAATTGCTTCTCAGCTGTTTCATGAACAGCAATGTAGCTATAATTTCTGATGGGGACAGCACAAGGCTGTGACTACCACTTGGCCATAATGGCAGTTAACAGGGTTGCTGGTTAAGAGGGATGGAAGCAGTTTTTTGGGACCCTGCAGCTTGAACTGTTTTGGGGTCCCTTCATAACCAGTAACAATAGGGCAACATCCAATAAGGTCCAAAGTCTTAAATGGTGGAGAAGAGTCATCCTCCAACCAGAGCTTTAGGTAGAGTCTCAGCCAGCAAGCACTGATCAGGGGGGGTTTCTGGGTATTCAGAAATCTCTCTGCGTAGAACATATTCTAAGGTCAATTATAAAGTACTTCAACCTATTGAGTTATGATTCTATCACAAAAAAATCCTTTTTTTAATAGCACACACTTTAAAAACATCAGATGTGCCACTGGGTGGGAGCCAATTGTGGCCAGAAAAAATTTACAGCAGACCTGCAAATGGAAGGACGACTAGTCCTGTTTCTGATCAGGGCCAAGCCAGGACAGGTCTTTTCCGTATTTCCAGGGTTCTGTGGCATCCAAAACTAAAAGCTCAGCAATGTCACATCAACATCATGTACGTAACACAGGGTTGATGACTTTTTAAGACTTTGCTATTGATGCCTGCAAGGGGCAGGGCTTAATGATGCGATTTATGAAAATCACGTCATTTAGCCCCGCCCTGCCCCTGTCAATCACTATTGTGATCTCTAGTGTTCTAAGGGGTGGGCAGGGATTGATTACATCATCAAGTCCCGCCCATCCCTAGTAATTCTAGGGATTACAATAGAGTTTATTAGGGGGTCGGGACATGCAGGAGATTTGCCGGCTCTCCCGGGATACCGGGAGAACTGCCCAAATTTCGGGAGTCTCCTGAATATTCCGGGAGAGTCGGCAACCCTGACGTAACATTTCTGTACGTAGATTACTTAAGACGGAAACGACGTAACAGTGAATTCGGACCTTTGAAATGATTTTAATCGACTGTAGCCAAGTAGAGATGCATTGAGAAGAAACTGTTATACAATAAAATTATTTTCAAATATTTAAATGCAGTTTAATATTGGCTCATTTAAAAAAAGTTAAAGGTGCCATTTTACAGAGACAGTCCTTTACTTTGCCAGGGGCACTGAGATCCCTAGATATGGCCCAGGGATAGCATGTCAGCCAGATTCAAGAAGAGGAGAAGAGATTAGCACAAAGGATCACATCACTCAATGAAAAGAAAGAAGTTGCACGGTTCTCCAAAAGTAGTTTGAACTGTCTATATAATGTTATTCTGTCATGGTAGATAAAATTCATTTAAATTATGAATTTATTGCAAATAACGTAATAAATTACTGTAAACAAATGGTAAATTCATTTTGAAACCTCTACATTAATATAAAACCTTTCTAAGTTGTTGGTGTAATTGTATTGACCATTCTATATACAATATGTTCAGTAAAACAGACATGAGTCATTCTACACACAGGATATTATTTCTATGCAACTTGACAGTGATCAACAGCAATTGGATATTCCTGCGCTGAATGAGTAATAGCCGAATTACAGACCTGAAAAATGCTGATCCTTGACGCAAAAGCCATTATTTTTAGCACTAGCGTTGTTATAATATAACGTGCGTGTACGTTATATGTGATGAGAATTTATTGGCTCCAGCCTTTGTGGCACCATTGATAGCGTTAATGCAAATATAACTGTTTTGAAGGGCATTGTACTCTCATTAACTTCCACAGTTTTTAACGCTGGACCAATTTAGCGACAATGCATAAAATCCCTGTTAGCAGCTGAAAACAGCTAATTTTTAAAAACGAATGCAATAAAAATGACATTTCATTACATTCAATTTAACATCTAACATTTTATAGAGGTTGCATTAATAAGAGCAGATAAACCAATGTAATACAGAACTTACAATGTAAAATTGTGACATAAAAAATGTCTTAGTGGCATGAGTTCTATAATCTTCTGTATGTGACACAAAACATTTGCTGGAATACACCCTGCACGGGTGTGGGTTCCTGTCAAGAACAGCCCTATTTCAATAGGCAAAGCAACTAATCCCCGGAGTACCGAACATGGTGCTCCGAAAGGTAAGTAAAGAATCTAACCCAAATCCTTTTCCTGAACCTTATCCTAACCCTCCCCTTCCATTACCCTAATCCTAACTCTCCTTTCCCCGCAGTCTGACCAAAACCCTTGCTTCCCCGCAGCCTGACCCTAACCCTTCTCTTACATTACCCTAATCCTAACTCTCCCTTCTCCGCAGTCTGACCAAAACCCTCGCTTCCCCGCAACCTGATCCTAACCCTCCTCTTCCATGGCCCTAACCCTCCCTTCCCTGCTGCCTGATCATAACCCTCACTTCCCCACAGTCTGACCCTAACCCTCTCCCTCAATGGCCCTAACTCTCCCTTCCCCAGAGTCTAACCCTAACCCTCCCCCTAACCCTAAAATTCCCTGGAGAGGTTACTCACCTCTGCAGTGGTGTCGTTGCAGGTGCAGTGGATCTGGCCCTTCCGAAAATCAAGGTTTGGGGAGCCTCACTGTGTCCCCAGTGATGCAGGAGTGTGGTTTGCCGGCATGATATGCCTTATTTTGAAAGACCATTGTACTACAGCTGAATGCAGACTGCCATTAGTGCCATTAGGCACCTAAAAATGGGGGGTGAGTAAGGGGAGTGGACCAGAGAAGTAGGTGTGGATACATGCAATCCGGTTTAGTGACTTTGGCTAGATTCAGGACCATACTTTGGACCAATAAGTAGTCAACACAAGACAGTACCACAAGTGCCAAAATCCTACATGTGCCCCTCCACACTTTGAATAAGTTTAAAATGATTTCACTTCCATCTTAACCAGCCCCAGTGGGGTTCGATACACTCCGTGCAATATACAGTAATGTATCTGCTGATTTATCAGGCAGGCAGTAGCGTCTCAAGTGCAACTCAGTGACTGTATCGCCTCACTGAGAGGGCCTACATCTGCTTCCCATTTAGCTTTCTGGCCCTTTAAAGCATCCAGGGCAACCTCCAAAAGGATACCATATTTAACCTTTTTATCAATTATTATTTAGCTGATCATTTTTAAATAGCACCATGGAAAAGGTTTATCATTCACACAGCTCTCTGCTAGCTTTCTTTTATTTCTTTTCTTATTGTTGTTTCAATTCAAATTAGTTTATTCTTTTCTTCCTTATTTGTATACTGAAGTTCTGCTGCATCTCAGCATCATGACGACACACACACACTGCCAGGGCTGTCGCCAGATATTTTCAGGCCTGAAGCACATCTTTGGCGCCCCGCCCCCTACGTGCTTTCCTCTGTACTGCGGTTACGTTGAAAAAAGTTAAGGTAGGGTTTGGAGAGCGTATCTTGACAAAATACGTCCGTGCAAGGGGTGTGCCGAGGGGAGTGTAACAAATTTACGCGCAGGAAAATATGCTCCGCGAATAAACGTACAGCAAACGTAGTTCTGGATCTACCCCATGGTTAATATCTGAAGGCCCCATCAGCTTCGGGACCCGGGACAGTAGTCCCCCCCCCCGATGGCGGCCCTGCACACTGCACTTTTGACTACCTCATCATGGAGGCATCATGATGACGCCCAGATCCAAGACTCCTTCTCTTACTGACCCAGGAACTCATTGTAAAAGGTGCAGCTAGCGCAGGTGTTATAACACTACCACTCCCAGAATGCTCCAACATCAGAGGCATAGATGTTACATGGCACATGGTTTGATGGGACTTGTAGTTCCACAACACTGGTAGTGCCACAGGTCACCTAAGCCAGGGCTAGAGTAATATGCTGAAGTAATTTGCATAGACATTGAAGCCTTCACATCTTGTGGGTGACTGAGATCAGCAATGTCCCTTTTCACCCCCAGGTTGGTCCGAGTCAACCCAGAAAGCTTATACAGCTTATACATTTCAAAATGGCCCAGAGGCCTTTATAGCACTGACTGAACCAGAAAGCATTTCTGAATCAGCAGCCAGCTCTGTAGTTCGTTTTTTCCATACCATTAAATTGTAGAATGTTCATATGTGGTGACAGGTGCATTTTATGATTGTCATATTCTTGCAAACAACATGCCACTTCTACAATGATGATCGGCTGTAAGCAAGGGGAGGGTGGTCCTGACTTATAATGGGGTCACACTAATGAAGCTCATAATGCAAATCATCTGGACAGACACAGAGAGGGATATATGGTTGTGTGATTTCCACAGCGCATAGTCCTGAGGATGTCAAGTTCCCCTTCAGAGCACAACACTTCAGCCTTATTCTGTGTGACACTGATGGACACAGAGGACTAGAGACTATGAGAGGCCGGGACAAGTGAGAAGATTGTGTTTATGTGAATGAGAGAGAAAGAGGGGAGAGAAAGAGGGAGAGAAGAGCGAATGAGAGACAGAAGAAAAGGCAGAACAAAGAAAGAGATTAATGTTCTGCTGTTTGAGGTGTTTTGTTTGCTCTGCAATGTTACAAACAGTAGGTACAGCATATCCCCAGCATGATTTATGGGGCCTGTCGCACTCTTTGTTTGCTGTAGCATGGAGAATGAATGCCTCGCTGTCATCCTGGAAGGATACCTTCTCTCTCAGCGACGACACTCGCTCTCCTCTCTTCCGCATCCTCTCCTCATTTCACGCCAGAGAACATAAACAATCTTTCATAATCCTGACAGTCACACACATGTAGCCCTTGGAGACAAAAGGTGTTTGCTAGTCTCCTCTGCTGGTTCAGAGAGTAGCAAGAGTTTATGTAAATATAAAATGCAGCAGAGCACATGACCAGCTAAATACATTAATCCAGTATTAGGACGGTGTATTGATTGCAAGGTTTTTACAATAGCTATTAAACGTCCTTCCACAGAGGCACAGCTAACCATTGGTAATATACAAAAAAGTATACCAACAAGATAATAAAATACAATTTGTGGGCCGGATTCACAACACCGTAATTTTTTACATATGGGCCTCATTTTGCAATTCTAGCTACTACGCATGCGTAGTAACTATTTTACGCTATCTACGTAGCGTTTCGTTAAGTAGATTGTGTACATGCGGTCTTTAAAGACCGCATGCATGCAATCTAAGTAATGAAATGCTACATAGATAGCGTAAAATAGCGTAATGATAGTACTTACGGGGAAGGGGCAGAGCCTTCCCTTACACTGGCTCTATCCTCGCCATATAGGCGGGGATAGCCATTTAAAGGAAGGCTACGGGGCGGGGGAAGCCCTGTAATGACTACGTCTGCGGCCGTAATGACGCAGTCCTAGTGGTTTTATTTATGGTAGGAATCCGGACACGTAAGTGTACCAATCTACTGCCGAGAACGGAGAGTGCAGGGGGCGTGCACTCCCCGCTAAGCGATCATAGTTACGGACCCTTGCCACAAGGTTACGTTTTTTTGATGTGGGAAGACATACTGTAGGCACCAGGTCTAGAAGGTTCTTGCAATTCTTAGCCACAGGTGAGATCTGTGAAGGAAAAGATGGAAGGCTAGACGCTCGAAATTTGCCTCATGATAGTCACAATAATAATGACAACATTTTAATTGCAGTAATGCAGCTGTGACTCAAATGGCCGAGGCCACTGGAACGCCATTAAATGAAAATGCTTGCTTCATAAAAAGGTGTTTTAGAATCACTATGAGAGCCTCTAACTTTAGCCCTACACTCCTAATCCTCTATATTATTCATATGGCAATGGGATTCAGCTGTGAATGTGACTTACGGGTAGGAAACATAATAAAATAAAGGAAAGAAAATGCCCCCTCAATTTTGTGTACACACAATAAATAAGTCTGTGTTTACAACAATAATCAACAATAATCCAAAACTAAACATACTACACCAATTTATACATTGCTGAAATGGCAGATTATATATAGGAGCGGATCCAGAGTTAGGAACGTTGGGCCTGATTCAGAGATCCGCAGCCGATGGGATCTCAAATATACGCATGTAAGTGGCAGGTCGAAGCAGGTTAGAACCCACTGAATAAACAGTCACTCCCCTTGCAAACAGCAGCGGATCTTAAAGTTAGACCCCCATTGACTAACCCTAACTCTGCGCTGTCATTTGAGATCTTAAGTGAATTAGTTGCGTTTATTTAAGATCCTAAGTGTCTGCTCGTGCCCACTTTCCCTCATCTCAATGCCTCCCCCCGCCCATATCTATGCAAATCCTTCGGGTCCTATATTTACGCAGCACTTCAGATCTTAAGTGCTTGCGATCGATTCACAGGTCCGCGCTTACCAAATTTAGGATCCTAACCTCTACGTAGATGGCGTTGCACTATTACTGCGCATGCACAATGATGCGAATTTCTTAAGATCCTAAATATACGCACCTAAATACCAATAATATCGTATCTCTGAATCAGGTTATGCCACGCAAGGGGCCAGATCCAGACCTAAGTGCACTTAAGAACGATTGTGTAGCGTGTTTACGCGATCGTAAGTACTATGCACTCCCCCGGGCACTCCCATCGGTCGCTCGTAATTTAGTTGTTTTACGTCTATCAAACCCTACCTTAACTTTTCCAAGTGTAACCGCGCTCGTATGTAGCATCTGGATGGACGGAACGGCCTAACCCAGCCCATACTGTACACTTTAATTGCCTCCCTCCGTCTACAAAGCGTATTTCCGGGTGTCGTATGGATGACCCGCCCCTCCGTTCGTATTTGCGCTGAAGGTACATACGATCAGAGTTATGTTGCGTAACATCGGGCACCCGCATGCGCAGTACAAAGAACGAGGCGATTTTACGACAACGGCTAGTGTAAATACGCTTTTGTA
Organism: Limnodynastes dumerilii; assembly: GCA_011038615.1. Classification (NCBI taxonomy): domain Eukaryota; kingdom Metazoa; phylum Chordata; class Amphibia; order Anura; family Limnodynastidae; genus Limnodynastes; species Limnodynastes dumerilii. The sequence continues at coordinate 146,400 of WWET01000425.1, forward strand.
CTGAGGTCTGGATCTGGCCCAAGGTGCGTAAGTGGCATGATTTGACCGAAAGGCGTATGTTATTAACATTAGCACTAACACTAGCATCGTATGGAACTTATATCCGTTCAATGCCATTTCCTAGCAAATGGGCTGTGCTTCCCCTCTGCCCGCTAAAGTGGGCGGGGGGAAACATGCTAATTGTAATTGTGATCGTAACCGCCTATCTGCACGCCTTACTTAAGCCAGGCTTATGGCAGCTTACATTGCCATAAAGCCAGCGCAGGAGTGGGGAGTGACAGGGGGCGTTCACTCCCCTCTCTATCGGACGGGCTCCCGCACGTAAGGAAAGCATGCGGGAGTATGGATGCGGCCCATAGTGTTACAGATACATTACTATGCTACTGTGCTGAGCAGCAATTACAGCAAAGGAGGGTTTTGGAGTAATAATTAAAAGGGTCGTGACCTTAGACACCTCCCTACTACATTATTAGAAGAGGAGGGGGCTTAATTGTCACCGACCTCTATTCTTCATATTTCATTTCAACAATAAAATTATTTGGGCATCTCAAGGAAAGAAAAATATAATATTATACATGTTGACTGCACTTGGAATATGTTACAATCATCAAAGGATTACATGGCATTTAAAATTGCTAGGTTTTAAAGCTAATTCTGGCACCAATCACATTTCCAGTACATTGAAAATACAAACAGTAATTAAGCTGTACAGACCTCGGTAATTAAAATAAATGCCTACAGCTAAGCTTGGTAATTTAGAACTGAAATAATAGTAGAATCACTAATAATGGTGTTTATGCCAATGTGACTCTTATAAACACTGGGAGAACACTTGGGTTAATTTGCTCCAAATCCCTATAAGTGCACACCTGCTGACTCACTGACTAAACATTTAAAAGCCCATTGCGCTAGCTATCCTAGAAGATGCATAAACAAGGTTATAAACATTGGACTGTATGATTATTACAAATTAAACTTTTATGTACTCTGAAAAACTGCAACAAAAATACTAATAAATATTCGGTAGACCTGATGAACAGCCAATTAATAAAGAGGTATACAATGCAGAGCCTATTCATGACCAATATACAATGCACATACCATATATAAACACTATACACTGTAAATCTATTCATGACCTCTATCAATGCAGACCCCAATTACAACCACTATAAAATGCACAGTCCATTCATGGCAAACATACAAAGCAGAGCCTAGTCATAACCATTATACAGTACAGACTTCATTATTGACCACTATACAATGCACAGCCCATATATGACTAGTGATCTACAGTGCTGAATTCATTTCACACCACTATTCAATGTAGGTTCCATTTATTATAAAAAAAATACCTTTCAGGGCAAATTCATGATGATGAACGAATAAGATTTATAACCACTGCACAGTGAAAAGCATAATTGTGACCACTATGCATCAAACAAACCAACAATGGACCGTATTCACACTTCAAAGTTAGGTGTGGACAGAACTGCACCTAACTTCCCCATCATGCCTCTAACCTGTCCCCCGGTGTGATAAGTACCATAGGGCTACCTTATCTTACCGTGCATAGTTTCCATCTTACGCACAGAGAATGGCTCTCTCCCCCCATCCCACCCTCCCCGGCTAATCTAAATCCCTCCCACTTCTACCTAAAACCTCACCGAGGTGGCATTAGCACGCCTCCTTCTGCCTAAACTACGGGTACGTAGATTGTCTAAATGACCTACTACGCAGGGTTGAGAGAGACAGATGGCAGCACAGTTCATAGAACCATCCGGTTCATAGAATGCACATGGGGCCTCCTGCAGGTAGGACCATTTTAGACATTTAAAATGGCTGAGCTCTTCCATCACGACAATGCTCCTGTTATTGGGCTTCTGCAACAGTTTTCCTCTGACGAAAACTTTGAAGTGATTCCTCATACTCCCAACTCACCTGATCTTGCACCAAGTGATTTTTGGCTTTTCCCAATGCTTAAAGACAATCTCTGTGGCCAAACATTTTCCAGTCATGCGTCCCTTGCATCTGCAATTTTCCAGTGGTCTCAACATACCTCTAAAAATGCGTTCACAGCAGCCATGCAGTCGACGCGTTGGTGTTGTGAAAAATGTGTGCGGATAGAGGTAGACAATGTTGAGAAGTGACAGTAGTTTCCTCTTGGGGTATGCTCTATTCAGGAAAAATTAGGAGACCTTATAGCTTGAATGCACCTTGTAGGATATAGCCCCTTTATCTTCAAAGCATGTTATGTTTTAATGTGACTAATAAAGATGCTGTTCAGTGTGTTCATTTACTGCCACAGAATTGCCTCATCCAATACCCTCCACTTACTCACATAACAAGGAGAAGCCACTAAACCACCCTGCCCACAAACTCAATAACACTAAACAATGCATTTCTGTCCACCGAGAGAGGGGAGAAATGGATTACCAAGGCAGTCAAAGCGCAGTCCAGCTATTTGTCACCAATCTTCTTGTGATTCAGAAAACCGTATCAGCTGGGACAGGAGACTACTGATACATATCACAAAGTTGAGATGTTTAGTATTATTGAAACTGCCTTCACTCTTAGCGTTATCTACTACTGTTACTCTTCAATGGACCTCACTTATTCATTTAGAGTCAGGAGCATAGGAATAAAGAAGTATATATTTTGGCTAAGCTAATTTGCAGTAAAGGTAATGGCATATTTTAAAAAGAGGACAGATTTCTAGTTGTGAGAGGCCTAACTTAAATCTCAATTGCAATATAGCATAAAAGGAAATATGTGCATTTCACACTAAGGGCAAGATTTACTAAGCTGTGGGTTTGAAAAAGTGGAGATGTTGCCCATAGAAATCAATCAGATTCTAGCTGACATTCTCTAGTATGTAATAGGAAAGTGAGAGCTGATTGGTTGAGAGCTAGAATCTGATTGGTTGCTATGGGTAACATCTCCACTTTTCCAAACCCGCACCTTAGTAAATCTGGCCCTAAGACTGGGTACACACTTAGCCAGTTCTTGTCAAATCTGACCGTTGACCATTCTGTTGGTCAGAAATTATTTAAGTGTATACACTAACAAGACCGCTTGTTACATCCAATCCCGGCTGCAAAGTTATTTCAAATAAATTTCTAAAAATCCTTAAAGCTCAGGAGACATGACCACCAATCACCTGACCAGTTTACAAGTGTGTACACTCCTGTGGTTGCTTTGTCCAATTTTTCTCTCAATTCTGTTGTCATGCAACAAGAAGTGTGTACAGTGAGGCAATTGTTTGATCAGATCGTTTCAGAAGATGCAGGTCAGAAGGCTACTGTAATACTGGACAAGTGTGTATCATGGATTGCAATTTATCTGGTCTGCTGTAGATTGTAAATAGTCTGGAGCTGGATCTGAAGAGGATTTGACAAGTGTGTGCCCAGCTTTGCTGTTGGAAAATAAATATGAGCTGTAGGCGTATAAAACATAAGAGACTAATTTATAAAACATCATTTTATCTAAAAATTCTGAAAATTAAAGTTTTCAGATTTTCAAGGTAAAAATAACTATTTTAGAAAATGGGTGGGGGAAGAGCTATAGATTTTGGTAAAATGTTAATGCCATCTCCTGATGATTATAGCAATGAACTGGATCCAGAGAGCGGATTTCCGAGCGATCCTAAATTCTGCATGTGCGTTCAGAGGCCCTATCTTAAATTTTTAGTAAACTTAAAATCATATATAAGGGCATAACCAAACCCTTACTGGATATGCCCTCCTCCCCATTATGCATACACATATGGTGGGATGTCCCACCCTGCCATCGGAAAGGCTTTTAGCACGTAAGCCTGGGTCCTAAGTATCCAGATCCAGGCTGGAATCCTAAAGCCCCAGCATGCGCTGTATTAAAATGGTTGTAGATAGCGCCCCTGTTTCGTAATTCTGGATCTAGTCCAATGTTACATAAAACTGTTCAGATACCTCCTTTGCATAGCAGGTGCCCCTGTGGACAGTGTTGTACATGTGCAAGCAGTAGCTTTGGCACACACTGTCTGAAACCAGGGCAATCTCCAGCTGTATATATACATATATATATATATATATATATTTACCGCTTACCCTCGGCAGCATGGTACGGGCAGTGCCCAGAACAGTATGTGATATTGCGGAGATGCTAGACAGGTGGTTCTGCTGCAATGCCAGGCATCTTTGTAAATCTACCCCTAAAACCACTTGCTATTTATGTTCTTCAGATTTAGCTCAGACAAGTCCTCTGGCTATAGTATGTTCCCTCATGGGACATAAGAATGATGCACATAGAGTTTCCGTCACTTGAGCCATAGCCATTTCAGCAGGGAAGAGGTTACACGCTACCTGCCGTTCTATACAGATCTTCTCCTTGAGAAGGATAAGAAAAAAAAACCCTCATTTGCAGAAGAACATCTCCAGCTTTCACCTTGTCAGTTGCTGATCCATTTCCCCGCCTGGGCTCATCCTTACCATTAATCTGCAGGCATTTTATCGCTACTGCCTGCACCCTGCTCCTGCTCCCAGCTCCAGATATACAAGCAAGATTTGTCTGCTTCTTCCCCTCTCTCCTTTAGTGGAGTCTTTTCTGCTTAAGTTAGCAATTCTCGGTTGTGCTGACAAGAGCTTGTCCTAGAAATTACCCTTATCTCCCAGGCATAGCGCTCAGCCTGCCAGACACTTAGTGTCAGGCAGTCCCCTCCCTGAGCGCACTTAATGCTTAGCAATAGCTTCCTCGCAGCATACATGTTGCAAGCACAGACCTTTTTATGTACACAACGGTCCACTATGCAGAACTTAGAGGACAATGATCCTGATGACTTCAAATTATTATTGCAAGTGCTGAATGTGTACAGAATATGATGACAAAAGTAGAAAATATTCATAATACAAATACACATGTTCCTTCATATAGTCATCTGGAACTGAAATGCTTTCTCATTATCACGAAATAGGTGCTGTATGTACTATATAGATATTAACCACTATTTCTGAGGTGGGACACACACATATAACGGATCCTCCGCTATGTATTAATGCCTCTGGGTTTTTTGATACTTACCTTAATATTTCTGATCCACCCCCACTTAAAATGGCCATGGATCATAATTTATTGTTACTCGACCGGCCAAATCCCCACCCTTTTACTAATAAACCCCTCCCACCTGCAATCGCATATCAACCGCTGTCGGAAGCCATAGGAAGTCTTGCAAACAACATTTTTGGTTCAATAGATTTGTGTTCAGTTCGCAGCAATCGGAGCTTAGATCACAAAAGCAGACAACACTTGGAGAACACTGATTTGTAGCAGTCTATGGGCTCTATTTACATAGGAGTTCATTTTTAAATGACCAATGCTGATCCTGGCTCGCTTTTCCTCGCAGCGAGCCTGGCAGCTTCATTCATTTAATTTACTAATACTTAATCCTCCTGTGAGGTCCCGCGATGACCTCTGAGCTCATCGCAGGACATTTCATTCATATGAAGTACGAATGAAGTTTTGCGCACGCACGGAGACTCCATTTGCAGGACTTCGAAAAGTCCGGACATGAAAAATACTGCACATATCGGGACTCTCGGATGTGTCTTCCGGACAGTCAAGTTTAACTTTTTCTCTTTATTTGTTTACTATTATTAATATTTTAAATGTATTTATTTCTATTTAATGTTAAAAATGTAATGAAAAAGAAAAACATTTTTTTATTTTTTATTTTACATTTACACACCCATGTTTATTCTAGTGGTCTCCCCACACATGCTCCCCTTTTCCTCCCCCCTAATAACCCCCCATTAGGGGGAGGAAAAGGGGGGTTATATGGGGACATCACTGGAATAGTTACCCCTTACTTTTACGCCAGGAGGGAAGTGTAAAACTCCGCTTCAAGGCTTTGTAGATATAACTGGTGATGCAATATTTACATGCGTCACCATAGAAACTGCAGTTTTCAATGCTGATCCATGCTTTGTAAATATCCCAAATTTTATTTTTATGTGATAGTGCCAGTTTTCACTTCAATACTGGCACTATCATATTAAAATGAAGCTTGTAAATAGACCCCTATATCTGGTCACAAGTGAGTAAAAGGTCAGGGTATGTCACCAACCAATCAAAATTCTGTATAATGAATTATGCTTGGCGTATTTGCACCTTCAAGTAAAGCATGATGTGTCCTGTTAAAGTACTCTTTCCAAATCTTTAACGGCTTTAAAAAGTGTGATTCAGCAAATGTAGATACATTCATGTATCTAATCAGCATGGAATACAATTCTGCCCATAGGTATAGGTGGCGCTATTTAGAAAATATTTTCGGTTAAGTTAGTTACAGTTATGGGTTAAGAGCAGGGGCGATCAGTGATAAATTCAGATCCCATAGGAAGGAGGTGGGGCCCAGGACTGGATAGGTGGGACTAGGTGGAACCAGGCGGGACTGGGAGTAGAGATGGGCGGTACCTGGACAGGACTGGCTGCCTAATAGAAGCTTGCAGAGAGCAGAGCTGATTGCAGTGTATTTATAACAATGCTCAGCACTCACACATGGACTGCCGAGCACTGATTAAAGCTGTCAGCCTCTGACAGTCTGCTTACAGTGCAGGGATAGTGGCTGCCACGGGCCACCCCCCCCCGCCCCAGGCAAAAATTATATCGAGTTATGCCTCCGACAGCAGAAAGGTGGGAGCCCTAAATGAGTTACCTCTGTCAATGCATTAATATGGAGTACGATTTGTGTAGAGAGAGGTAATAATGAATGCAGTGATATTACATCATTTATCAAGCTGTAGTTAAATGGACAGTCTGTGTTTGATTGATTACCTCACATGACATCATAGGCCCATGACAGAGAATGGCAACTGGTTTAGTGACAATATTCAGCAATGTAATACAGGTATGGGATCCCACCCACCAGGGACACATTCATTTTCTGTCAAAATAACAAGTCCAGGAAAGTCCCAGTTCCTCTTGAGGTAAAATATAGACATCAAATTGAAAAACGCATGACTTATTTTCCTAAGAGATCATTTGCCTGTGTCTGTCCCCACACTAATACCACCTAGAAAGTAGTCTGTTTCCCTCCTTAGGCCCACGCCGCTCTCTGACTTTCCCCGCTATTAAGAAGTGTGGTTAATTCCTAATTAGCACTGACAGATGCTTCCCCTGTAATCCTATTCCCTACATGCCCTGCTTGCTTTTGTTTGCTGGTGGAAGATATATTGTGACACAGTAATGACCCTTCAATGCAGCTCTGGAACAGCTTAATGACACACTAATGATTTATTACATGTTCCACTTGATTAGTTGGTCGTTTGTCAGCATTATATTTCCCTGTCCATAAACCTGTCACAGGTTTTATAGACCTTTCCATGGAAAAAAAGAAACCTAAAATAAATTCAGTTTTTATTTCAACTCCTGTTTTTGCTGAGATGCTTTTACAGAGCCCCTTTTATTGAAACTTCCACAGGTCATATTAAATCCCGAGGACTGGAGTGAACTAATGGCTATGGTATGTTCAGTGGGTTTAATCAAGGCAATCACATAGAGTTTGCATTTCCTTCCTACAATCAACTTCTATAGAAAATAATCATCAAAGTAGAGGAAAACAAAGAAATTTGATTTAATATTGATATTTATTTTTTTTAGTTATTTTATTGCATTATTTGTTTAAACTTTCAGAATCACATTAATCTTTAAGAATGTGACATAGACTGCGTGTACCTCTTGGACTGTCATATTTGTATATATTTCCATGCAGAATAACTGATTTGATGTAGATGTCAGGGTTGCCGACTACTGAAAGATTCCTTCCAGGAGAACCCGGAGGGAAGACATAGATTAATGCGAGGGGGTGGGGCTTAATGACACGATTTGCATAAATTGCGTCATTAAGCCCCCCTGTCATTCACCCGTATGATCTCAGGTGTTAAAGGGGTGGGCGGGACTTGATGACATAATCAAGTCCCGCCCATCCCTAGTGACTCTAGGGATTACACGGGTGATTGTTTGGGTGTCGGGACATTCGTGAGATTTGCTGGCTCTCCCGGGATACCGGGAGAACGGCCCAAATTTCGGGAATCTCCCGGATATTCCAGGAGAGTCGGCAGCCCTGATAGATGGGATATTTCAGCAATGTATATACACTGACCAATCAATACCAGGAATATTATAAGCAAGTAACTAATAGAGCACTGCCTTCAGCACCCTATTTAGGAGCCAATGAAGAGTTTAAGTGTAACAGCATAATCATTTGCAAATGTGCACCATGGAAAAACTCCAGGCAAATATAGACTGTGTAAACAGAATTAGAGTTAAGAGGTGACATTTCCTAGTTCAAATCTCAAAATTATAGTTGCAAATGAAGCTGTTCAGTACTTGTGGGAGCTAAGTATCTCCATGCATGGAAAAAGATAAATGTTTTTGTGCGCCTTACTTTGCAACACGATTTGTCCAGGTCAGACTTCTGCCAGCTTTTAAACCATCAAAATAGGGCTATAATACAAGGATGAGCCGCCACCTCAGGGCGCCTCTGATTGCATAATAATACTATAACATTATACTATAAAAGGAATGAAAAATGATAGAACCAAATTCAGACTCTCCGATCGCATTGCTTACATCTGAATCTACAACCTTCATTTTTATTTTTTGGGTTCAGACAGGTCTCCAATGGCGGAGAGGGTGTTAGTGCAAGGGGATGAGTTTGGATTTTACTTTAGAGTATGATCGTGTCTTATGCCCACCGGGCCATCCAGACTTCCATTCTGTCCCCGTTTTTTAAGTGATAAGTCTTATGGTAGAGGACTCATTGCAGGTCATTTTACGAGCAAGCGGAACGGCCTCACATAGAAGGCGTGATCCAGCAGATAATCTATAGTGCATAATAGTATAGCATGTTCATTGTCTTATCAAGTGTTGGTAGTTTGACAGTAAGTGCTGTTATACTACTTTACAGAAGCCACGACCACTTTGTACAGTATGGGCCGTATTCAGAGATCTGTTTTCACGTGGAGTTGCGTGTGTATTTTTAGGAATGGATCAACTGCGCATGCGTAGTAACTTTATTTACGTACTTTACGTAGACTATATGGACGTAAGTACCTCACGGACGTACTTGCGAATCGCGCTTGAGGACATACGCATGCATCTATGACACACGGGAAATTTTAAATAAGGGTGGGTATTGAGTATATGAGGGTATATGAGGTATTTAAGTGAACGCATGGAGACGCGGTTATAAAGAATCGCATGGACAAAGGACATATACGCACGCAAATACACATGGAAAGAAGAGAGTGGTCTAGGCACTCGTAAGTGGCCGACAGCACGTCCGGGAGAGGCGAGTGTCGGGGGTGTTGGTGGGTGTTACCTTGTGCCGTGCGTGCGTATAATTGCGTACTTTAAAAAAAACGGATCTCTGAATACGGCCCTATATCATTAACATGAGGTGGCTCTGTGTATGATGCTTCCAGGGAGTATTAGAGGTGGGAGTCATCCTGCCAGACGGTTACTCACAGGTAGTGGTTCTGGGTAATCCCCAACTCTACTACTCCACAACAGCAAAATCAAATCCACAGTGCCGTGGCACACTAATGATATACTGTAGCAGGGCCGTGGCACACTAATGATATACTGTAACAGGGCCGTGGCACACTAATGATATACTGTAGCAAGGCCGTGGCACACTAATGATATACTGTAGCAGAGCCGTGGCACACTAATGATATACTGTAGCATGGCCGTGGCACACTAATGATAAACTATAGCAGGGTTGTGGCTCTGTAACTGAAGCTGGCAGGGTTCAGGGCGTGGGCCTGGTTTAATCCCCCTAGTGGCAGTACTGCTCATTCTTCACACTCCCCTCTATATGTAGTATAAAGTCTGCTAGGCTCTCTCTATGTAAGTTAATGTGTTTATAGGGGTATGTACAATTGTGTAAATAAAATATAGGTTTGCTTTTCCTAAGGACGAACTGAACTTTATTTTAATATAATGCATAAATATTTAATGCCATGTACTAGCACCCCCTGTGGTACTTACACTTTACTGTCATCCAAATTTCCCACTGCTCATTTACTTATGTTGCTTTTGTGTGGCTGTGACATTTTGTTTTCCTTGTGAGGTAAATGAAATATAATCACTGTTTATTTGAGGGAACCAGAATAATACACAGCCCCAGAAAACAAAACACGCAGGAAGAACAGAACAGGGAAGGACAAGGTGGAAGACACGGTGAGGTCATGAGAACAGAGATTACAAAATGTCCTTGATCCAGAGGGTTAAGACTGGGATAGAATGGAAACTTAAGTACCCAGGTTCATTTTTCATGTATGCCTGTATTTGTTGTATTATTATTGTTTGCTCTTTTTTATATTAATTTTTAACAGTTTGTTTTATGTTTGTTTGTTTTTTGAACTCACTGCATTCCTCCCTCTAATGACTAAGGACCTGATTCACAGTTAAGAAGGCTTTAGGTTCTTAATTATACACAACTAGTAGCAAGGAGACTCCCCTGACACGCCCCAGGTTTTCAGCCTCTTAACCGACTTAAGAATGCCATAGGGCTACCTTAACTTTAGGTTCTTAGTTGTGTGCGTAGGGCGGCTAATTAAGAATGCTCCTGCCTAACCGCGCCAAGATTTTCTCATTTAAATACCTCCCTCCACCCAATCTTCTTATCTTCGTTCTCAAGTTTTCCTGGCACGCCCCTGCCTACGAACCTAGTTGTAATGGTGATTCAGAGCAGCCTGTTCTTAAGTCCTACGTAAATTGCAGTATATCCCTTCTTAAATATATGCTCCTAAAAAGTAGCATTTTCTTATCTGTGAATCAGGTCCTAAGTGGCTGCTAATGTCCACTGCCTATTTGGAGAGACTGTGCTCTTATACTGTCAAGCACCATTCCCTGCCCTAACTTTAGTAGCAGTGAGTGCTGGAGTATTGAAACATTTGCTAGTGGACCAGGAAACTCAATTGGACTATGGATGCAGTGGCTGATCCAGAGTATTAGCGCATCCTATCCAGAGCTGTGTGTTTCCAAAGAACTCTTGATAGTAGAACGTAGGCAAGTGCCCTCCCCCACTCCCCGCAGTCAGAGCCGTATGGGCAGAGGCTGCAGCTTGTACAGTCACAGTCTCTGCCAGTTTCCTTTTGCAGGAAAATTTAGATGCATCCTCTGCATTTAGATGCTTTGTAGATCGTGTACAGTAATGTGGAGCATAGTAGCGGTATTTCACTTTAAATGGAAAAATTTTAAAGGCAATGTATTTTAATCTTTATTTATTAAACTAATTTTATTAATTAAAAACAAAACAAACCACAATTTCACATTTATAATGACCTGCGTCTAATGTTAGTGTTTCAATGAAGTGCAGGCACCTTTCTCTGCTACTGCGCCTATTTAAATGAGAAAAACACCCCTTTTCTCATTTAAAGATTGTGGAACACCTTGTTCTACTAGACACTGCAGATGGATGTGAACACAGGAGGATAGGTAGCAGTGCAGACAACTTTCTGTGCATGCGCCAGTTCTGAGCATGTGCAGTGCTCATTAAGGCTGAAAAACAGATGGAAGCACAGCTCAGGATCAGCCTAATCATGTATTTTTCTTTTAAAGGGTCCTAACTTATAGATCATGACATTTACCCCAAGATATCATTCTCCACAACATACCCAGACCGTACATGAGCACTACAGCTCATTATAAACTCCTCAAGTGACCTCTATGTCCTATCTACAAATTGTAACACACTTTATGGACCTGCCTTAGTAAAGCATCTACAAAAAATAAAGAAGTATTGTGCATGTCTAACAATCTAGATATTATTTATCTACTGTATGCTTGAATTTTATAGCAAGAACCTGATTGGTTGCATTCATTTTGTGGTTTAGTAAATCCAGACCCTCCAACATGACCCATTCCATTAGCTATAAAATACTGAGCTTCCAACTGTCAGTTACTATGGTACTCACATTTCTTGAAGAGAAAATTTAATTAAAACATCAGTTTTAGCCAGGGTTGCCGACTCTCCCGGAATATCCGGGAGACTCCCAAAATTTGGCCCATTCTCTCAGTATCCCAGGAGAGCCGGCAAATCTCCCACATGCACCGACACCCATACAATCACCTGTGTAATCCCTAGGGATGGGCCGGAATTGATGATGTCATCAAGTGCCGCCCACCCCTTTAACACCTGAGATCACACTGGTGATTAACGGGGGGGCTTAATGACACGATTTGCATAAATTGCTCCATTAAGCCCCGCCCCTCACTGTAATCTATGGCTTCCCTCTGGCTTCTCTCAGAGGGAAGCTTTCAATAGTTGGCAACCCTGGTTTTAGCAGAGTATTGTGTACCTAATGGAAGGGGTCTGATTGGAGTCTGTAAATCTACTCGCAGGTGGTCTTGTCCATGCTCTAAAATTATGTAGAGAAAATGGCTTTTGATAAAATTTATTATAAGTCCCAGTGTGCAACTGCCCCTGTAGTGGAAATATCACAGAACTTAGGGACAAGTCAGCTTTAAACTTGTGGAAAAGGCTTCTGGGAGTGTCTAGCTTGTGGCTACAACCTCCTGCACACAATGTTCCCGTGCTCAGTGGCCAAATACAGTACAAAGACGATGCTTAGCTGCGTGTGTGGCTAATTTGTCAAACTGATATTTAGCAGCGTGAAATAAAAAAAAATATCCACCAAGTAACAGGCAGTTCCTAAAACTAACCACAGACGTGTATAGAATTTACCAGCGCTAGCTGCTTGTATTCTGACTATATCTGGTACTTAACATCTTTTGTGAGGCAATTACTGCTGCAATCTGTGCAGGTGCATGAAATTGTAGACCATTAAGACAATAAACCAGACTCTGGTATTTACTCATCTCTCGGCAGTGTATAAGTGAAAGATACAACCTGTATACAAGCAGCTATGAAAATGGGAAGGGAAAGGCCCAACCGTGGGCCAAAGTGATCAGAACTAGCTTTTGGCTGCCTGTGTAAGCCCTCATTTCTGCAGAAGACCTGGAGGCTAAACGCAGTACCTCCACGTGCCAACCTCCCTGGTATTTGGCTGGAATATTAATAAACAACTTTACCCTGGGCTCCAGGAACCTATCTAACACATGACATAAATTGGCTCCGCAATAGAGGGAAAAGGAAAGGGTTAGTGCCAGCATTTGCTAAATAATATCATTATCTCTCTCTGGCATCTACTCGGATACTTCTGATACAGAGACAAAGGTGCAGGATATTCATTTTTCACAGGACAGCTCCCACTGCAGTCAAGGCTCGGAGGTAATGCAAGAGACAGGTAATCTGTTACCCAATCCTGTCTTATATACTTGTAACATCTTGGCACACAAACTTTGTATTATCTGACAACTTAAAAGGTGCTAAACTCCGAGGCCAGGCTTGTAAAAAAAAAACACCTTACACACAGAAAGAAATGTCAGTCTCGGACTACTGACGTGTGTCTCCGGTTACCTGTCATAGATACAGTACAGTTCTGCTGTGGTTACACTGCCAGAGAAGGTCTTTAGTGTCAAAACAAGCTGCCCCGGCTAAGCATGACACAAAGACACAATGACTAATGACAGGAGCAGAACAGGAAGTATAAACAAGCCATGTAAAAAGAAGCATTGTCTTCCAACTGATTATGTTTTCCTAGAGGCTTTTGATTTATGTTGCTGCAAAACCAGTGACATTCTAGCAAAGAAGGGCGTGAGGACGTTATGCTAAGAGTTGTCCTAATAAAATATTATTTTTGTAGATAAATAAAAAAAATACTATCACGCATTTCTCTTTATGACTTTCAACACAGTGAATCTGACCCTGATTGCCTGTGAGCTCCGGGCTTGGCCTCAACCTTGAGAAGCTAAACTTTAACTGAGAGCCTGACCTTGAAAAGAATTATGATAACTAACAGGCCCTAGAAACTGAATTCCGCTGAATGACCGCAGCGCAGAGAATAAAATATAACAGGATGACCTAAGCCGGAGAACCTAGCCAAAATATTCAGGAGCTGTCCTCAATATCAAGCGCACACCATAAGAATCGACTTGTTACCTCACATCATAGAACCTGGCTTCAGACCAGAGTGAAACAATTCCACAATGCTGACAAAACAGTTCATTTTAAATACTGTGTGTATACAATTCCCTGTAGCCAACATAACAAAGCATTCAATACGATTTTCCTCACAAAGGACAGGAAAATATAATGCAGCAGACATCAAAGTAATAAAACTGTGTAACATTCTATAACATTGCCTTCTCATCAGTAAATACAACCAACCAAATTCACAGCGCGTTGCCATCTCGTACCTACATCAGTAACCGCCAAGAGCACATCCCAAGAATATTGTAGTTTACGTGATGGAAACCCTCGTTCGCTCTTTCAGAAAGCTCTGCCACTTGTTCATTGCTTTATAAATTGCTGTTGCCAGCTACAGTAAAAAAGAAGGTATTGTTTCAATGCAGGATTTATAAATAACATTTCAGTGCACAGCCTCGGAAGCAACCTTTACCTGCAAGGATTGGATGAGCCAGGAGGGAAGAACGTCTCTAAATGTCCTTGTGTCACTGTAATCCGCCTTTAATGTATGGCTTAATTTCCTCTCGCATTAGACACTTGATAAAAACGAGAGGGTTGTCAGTTTTCCATTGCCTGGTTTTATAAGCGTTATAAAACAAGACCCACAATGCCTTGCAAACGGCCATTGGTTTGGACAGGTACCTGTGAAACAACTTTATCACATCCTGGACGACAAACAAATTGCAAATACTGATTAAGCTATAAAGTTACAACAACATTAAAATATAATGAGAGGTTATTGGAAAGGCAGTTAAAGCAGAAGCTAGCAGCTGAGAAGTTTCTGACACTTATACTGTTACATGGACACTTCCGTACATGTCTGCAGATATTTATCCTGGAAATGTTTATTTCTCTGAAATATTACCCTGTGGTAGCAGCTGTACTTTTAGTTATTGTGAAGCCTATGCCTCACTGCAGTGCCCATATTATGCCGCAACAGCTATCTTTAGAAATCTTTATAAGAAATTGTGTTTCTGTGGGGTCCATTTACAAAGACTTGTGTTATTGTGGCCGTACAGTTCACATATGTGTTTGCCTGGCAGCAGCCTGTCGCCGTTAATACGCAGATCTGCCAAATGTATATGATTTCTCATTTGCTGCCACTGTATGTAAGCGATGATTGAGGGTTTTTTGTCCAATTCTCTGCCCATTTTCTCATAAGCACCACACATTTTGCCCTCTGCGGATCGCAAATTGGGACAGTCTCGCAAAAACAGGGACAGTTGAGAGGTATGCCATTATAAAATAAATGTTTAAAAGGGAATCACAGTATAACATTGCTAAACAAACCAGTGGCAAATGATTATTGTATTTATCTGCCCCAATCAAAAGAAGGCTGTTCCAATTCTGATACGGGTACAGATGTCGAAAATAGGGATTATTACACCAAAATTAGGGTAGTTAGGTAGTATGATAGTTAAATATAAATTTAGTACAGTGTAAAATATGTGTATATTTTTGTTGTCAATTTACCATGCCTCCTATACAGAATAAAGAATGTTCACGTTTAGATCAGGCTCCATTCATTAATATCAGATCTCTGACTCAACACATGGTCAAATAGCTTTGCTTCTTCACAATCCTGACCAAGGCTTGTGCGGGCCCCTGGGCCACTAGATTTTGTGGACAACTCAGCTGTACATTACATTTAAGCTTGGTAATAATTTAAAACAATACATGTGATGAAAGAGAGAGACACATGTATATAATACCCAGGGCCGTTTCTAGAGGTAGGCGAGCCATACTGTCGCATGGGGCGTACCCCTAGATGACTTAAAGTAAGGCAGCCTCCTTTAGGTCACATTACATTCCCTGAGCTGGGGTCACATAGAATGCGGCTCACACAGTCTGACACCTTTACCTTCTTGCTCCTTCCTCCTTGGCGCTGTGTCACTCAACTTAACAGTCCAGGATATAAGGCAGCATTATTCATTGGAAAAGGTTTGATCCTACAGGGCAGTTCAGCTGAATGATGCTGCGCCACAGAGGAAGGAGCAAAAAGGTAAAGGTATGTTTAGAATATGATTTTAATAAAAAGTTTAAAGGCAGAACACACAAAAGGGGGCACAAGAGAAGGCTGGGCACATATAAGGGGGCACAAGAGGAGGCTGGGCGCATAAAAGGGGGCACAAGAGCAGGCTGGGCACATACAAGGGGGCACAAGAGGAGACTGGGCACATAAAAGGGGACACAAGAGGAGGCTGGGCACATAAAAGGGGGCACAAGAGAAAGCTGGCCACATACAAGGCTGCATGCATACTTTTTTTTTATTTTTGGGGGGGGTTGCCAGAATTTTTTTACACCCTGGGTTTTGCTAGGTCTAGAAACGGCACTGATAATACTATACCAGCAACATCCTACACAAGTGATAAAAGCTATAACACACTAAAAAAATCTGAGACAATTAATCAACTATTTAGTAGAGTACAGAAGATTTTTTAAATATAAAACCTGAAAAGCTAAACAATAAGGAAAAAGGGAAGCACTATACTCTAAAACCTGATACCCTTAAACACTCATTTTAATTCTCAATTAATATGAGTAAAAAATGTATTCAAACAACAAATAACAATAATAATAGTGGTAGTCTATTAATCATAGTCTAAATAATATACTAATTCAATAAAGAACCTTTATTTACCATACATACTTTTAATTTGATACCAAACTCCTTATTTTATTATGTTTTAGATGAACCCAATTTCATATGGTTACTTATTAATGACTCCTTTACTGCATTAGTATTAGTATGTTATTAAGGCTGTGTGCTAAATAAAATGTAGCATTTTTAATAGTATCAGAGCATAGTGTTCCTCTCGTTTCCTCACACAAATCTTCTGTAAACAATATTAAAAACAAATGTCATTTTGCAGAAAAAAAACATAATAAAAAAAAATCCTTTGGATCATGATAGCAGCCTGTGCAAGGCTTCTATTTTCACCATAGTAGGACTATATCTGATATATATATATATATATATATATATATATATATCTAAACAATATACAAATGTCATTTTGCAGAAAAAAAACATAATAAAAAAAAATCCTTTGGATCATGATAGCAGCCTGTGCAAGGCTTCTATTCTATTTATAGTAGGACTATATCTGATATATATATATATATATATATATATATATATATAATGGAGGCCGCTACAAATCAGTTTATAAAGTAATATACACAGCAGGTGCACAAAGCAAGGGGAATTTGCACAAAAAACACAGGCCATGTTGTGTTTTATATATATATGTG
>WWET01000425.1:222381-233666 GCA_011038615.1 Limnodynastes dumerilii
TATCTATCTATCTATCTATCTATCTATCTATCTATCTATCTATCTATCTATCTATCTATCTATCTATCGATCCTTACTATCCTTCTATCTCTTTGAAGGTGAGGGCAAAGCAGGTGCAGGTCTGCTTTGCATAGACCTCCAGCACTGCATATCGTTATGTTCAGTCTGTAAGCTAGATGTGAGCTAGGACACAGTCACCTTTGGGGTGTACCGTCCACTGCGGCTCAGCGTAGTGTTGCTAAGGTCTGTCCTTACACCTGACTCTCAGCCCTCTGGTGGTTATGACCAAATAATGGAATCTCAATGATAAAAAGGATTGAAGCCATTCATGTCTGTGTTACAGACTCACCAGAGTGCATTACAGGGCACCTCCAGTGCAGGTATCAGGGAAACTGGTTTCTTTTGTTATTCTAGAAAATAAGTTACCAGACAGCGTCCTGCTACACCAGGGATTCATGTACCGACCCTTCTATAGAGTGCATTCAGTCACACCAGCATAAATACAAGCCACCTATGTACATGTGCAGGTTGGCAGAGTACAGAAGCGTGTAGAGGGTACACGTATGATAGGCATTCTACAAACTAACATTGTACTTAATGTAAAGAAACGTTGCACTGATTATATATATATATATATATATGTGATTTGTTCTCCCAGGAATACAGTAACCAAAGCCAAGGCCCATGTCATAGGATCACCAGGGTAGCAGGCGACTCTCGTGCCGCAGCTCTCAGTATAATTGATCAATTAACGCTGCTCATTAAGAACAATTTACATTAACTAGATTTGGAAAGAAACTCAGACAAAGGATTACACCGTTAACCTAGTGTTTTAATTGACTTACCATATTCATTGAGCACAGAAAGCAGGACTGGCCCTCTGTGTAGAATGCTACATCCCATCTACAATTCCATCATTTTAATAGTTTTAACTTTTCCCTTTGTATTCTTTCCATTTACAGACTGACAGAATTGTCCACAAACTAGTATTTTCTCTGTGTAAATATATTATAATACAGCATAAGGTAATATTAGCAAACATCAATCAAGCCGAATGTATTTTCTAGATATGGACTATTTATAAATATGTATATATATATATATATATATATATATATATATATTATTTTTTTTATAGAAATCCTCTCGACTGTAGCTATAGATACTTGAATAATGCTTTTCATCCCATTGTGCATTTCATTTGCTTTAAGTACCTGCTCTACTTTTTCTCTTAGTGTTTTTTCCTTAAGTGGTTGTTTTATGCAATTGTTTAAAGATACAATCTGCAAATGATTCCAATGCACATAAGGGGACACATGTTGCTTTATTAAAAAAAAGAAAAAAAAAAGTATTTCATTTGAGTAAATCAAATTTATTTAATATTTATTTTTATATCTGGCTACGCTTTGTGTGCGTTTACATTGTCAATTGACAGAGATTTCACATAGCACATAACCAGGATTTTCAGAGATTCCACATAGCAGATAACCAGGATTTTCATACATTCCGCATAGCATATAACCAGGATTTTCAGACATTGTGCATAGCATATAACCAGGATTTTCAGAGATTCCACATAGCATATAACCAGGATTTTCAGAGATTCCACATAGCAGATAACCAGGATTTTCCGAGATTGTGCATAGCATATAACCAGGATTTATAGAGATTCCACATAGCATATAAGAAGGATTTTCAGAGATTCCACATAGCATATAACCAGGATTTTCAGAGATTCCACATAGCAGATAACCAGGATTTTCAGAGATTGTGCAAAGCATATAACCATGATTTTCAGAGATTCCACATAACAGATAACCAGGATTTTCAGATATTCTGCATAGCATATAACCAGGATTTTCAGAGATTGTGCATAGCATATAACCAGGATTTTCAGAGATTCCACATAGCATATAACCAGGATTTTCAGAGATTCCACATATCAGATAACCAGGATTTTCAGAGATTCCACATATCATATAACCAGGATTTTCAGAGATTCCACATAGCATATAACCAGGATTTTCAGAGATTCCACATAGCATATAACCAGGATTTTCAGAGATTCCACATAGCATATAACCAGGATTTTCAGAGATTCCACATAGCATATAACCAGGATTTTCAGAGATTGTGCACAGCATATAATCAGGATTTTCAGAGATTCCACATATCAGATAACCAGGATTTTCAGAGATTCCACATATCAGATAACCAGGATTTTCAGAGATTCCACACAGCAATAGTGTGTTCTTGTGTACAGTCTCAGAGTCATACTTAGGTTTACAGCTCTATATCTCTCGAAAGACCCATTATTTACGTGGTACATTTTAAAACTCAGGCACTTCAGTCTTGATCTGGTCCAGTGAGTACATTCAGTGTTCTATATCCCCATTCTATCTACAAACAGCCACTGACAATGGTCCTGTCTGTTGCTGCATATTTTGAGCTGCTCATTAGATATATGAGGTGTCACTGTTCATATCACATTACAATTCTGTGTACAAATATGCCAAATAAATGACCAAAGCAAAGATTGACCGTCTATAAGGATATTTTCCTCTTCCAGCGACTCAATTTAGGTGTTGTCATAATTATTCATGTCAACAGAAATGGCTCTGCTTAAAAGTCTGACGAGGGACTCGTTAAATGGTCAGGGGACTTTCAGTGGTCGATAGAAAAGAAGTGCGAAGCCAAAAATAAAGTGACCTTCACAACTGCTTAAGGTCAGTCAAGTAATTGAAATTTGAATAACAGAGAAGACAGGAATCAGATTACAGGAAATAATGGAAATGCCTCATTGATTGATACCGCGTCTATGCTGTTTATTTATCATCATTGTGTAGCAATTGAAATGTAATTTGTAGAATTATATTATTTTAAAGCTGGCTTTCAATCGCCAGGCGGGAATGAATTAAAATGTGTTTTTTATGCTATGGTAATTAGTATAATTGGTGGAAGCGGCTGCTCTTTTTTCATATTAAGGCAGCACATCAATACAAAGACACAAACACACACATACATACACACACACTCACACATACACACTCACACATACACACTTGCATATTTTCTGATTGCACACCATGTGATGACATCATAAACTACAGCTTATAAATGATGACATCATAATTCACTGATTACAAGCAATGACATCTTTAAATCTCATAAATTAATGTACACCTTTAGAAGCCATGAGGAGGACAGTTTGAATTATATAGGCTGGTTTACAGATGAGAGGTGAATGTCCTAACTCAACTCTAAAATAATTCATACCCTCCAACATTTCCTTATTGAAAATCGGTACACCTGGAGGGCATGTCCATGAAGGGGGCGTGACTTGTCTCACCGACAGGGCGTAGCTCTCCTCCACTTTAATTTAGCATTTTTAGTTGGCACTGACCAATAAAAAATGGTACTGTACCTGCTAAATAAGTACAGTTGGAGGGTATGCTTTTTACCTCTATGCCAAAATTCCTAAGAGATGTATTTTAGAACTTCTCATCTAGGAAGGGGACTTTGGCTAGTTGCCCATAACAACTAATCAGATTCTGCTTACCATTTTCTAAAATGTGTTTGGTAAATGAAAGTCATAATCTGATGGTTGCTATGGGCAACAATTTCACATTTCCTTCTTAGAAGTTCCATTGGTATTGTTGATTCTGGGAGGAACAGGAGTGACTGTGAATGGTAATTGTGCAGGGTTTCCGGTAAGAGGCGGGGCTCAGTGACACAATTAATGCAAATCACAACATTAAGCCCCACCCCCTGTCAATCACTGCTGCAATTCATTCCAGGGGTGGGCAGGGCTTGATGACAAAAATTACTTGCAGGAAATTTGCCTGCTGTCCCGGGATACTGGGGGAACAGTCCGAATATCCGAGTCTCTCTCTAAGAGATCCCTTAAGACATGGACTGGAGCCATGATTTCAGCATTTGCATACATTTATAATCACTGCCTATAATGCTCTAACAGCTTTAACTAGGAGGTGGTGCTTGACAACACTGAATAGGAGGTGGAGCTTGACTGCATTGACTAAGAGGTGGGGCTTGACAACACTGAACAGGAGGCAGGGCTGGACAGCATTGAATGGGAGGCATAGCTTGACAATAGGTGATGGAGCTTGTTAATACCCAAAAGACACATTCAGGCCAGGGTTACCTCCTTCTTATTTCTTCCCTCTGGTAGGGAAGAAATGGAATCCGGTATGGGGGCGGGGATTAATGACACAATTTATGCAAATCACGTCATTAAGTCCCACCCCCTGTCAAACACTAATCCCTAGTGTTCCAGGGGTGGGCATGGCTTGATGACATCACCAGGTCCCGTCCATCCCTAGTAACTCTGGGATTACAATAGAGATCGACAGAGGGTTTGAACTTGCAGGATACTGGGAGAACTCTCTAAATTTAGGCAGTCTCCCGGATATTCCAGGAGATCCAATAACCCTGATTCAGGCGTTTCAGGACATTTTGCATATTGGGTATTTGCTCGACACAGCAGAGTTTACAAGGACACTTGTAACATATGACTGAGTAATGGCCCAGACATAGGTCACACTAAATATGCCTCTATTTACTCTAATCCCACTACTTTCCATGCAGAGAATTTACACATCTTTATGCTGCTATCTTAATGTGTCTGCATCCCCTGAGAGGTGAGAGAAGGACTGATCTATGGGCTGCAGGAGACAGCTCACATATTGTTTCCAGGTTTCACCGCCAGATAGTATCTCAGCCGTTTCCCTTATCTGGGGGAAGTTACAATATTATTCCATAATAATATCTCTCAATAGTTTTGTTGTTCTGTATATTTCATATTGTCACTTCAAGGACACGTTTTTATCTACAAATGCCAGGTTATTGTTGTTTCACACTGACTATTAAACTTCAAATGGAATCCTGAAACAGGCTGTAAATCAGTGGGATATTTTTGGGGGGCTGCGTTATGTTCCCCTCTAACAATGTAACACATTCCTGTTAATCTAGGATATAACATCAGACAATAGATGTAATCAAAGAGGTAGACATACCATCGGTAGCTTACACTATCATTGCCGCTCAGGTGATGTCAGGTGATTCCCAAAATTCAGGGCATCGCTCCTGGGAGAGCAGGACACCCTCTGGCATTTAGACCTCAGTGAGGTATCATGACACAATTTGCTTAATAAAGCCCCTCGGCTTTACGTCTGACGTCATTATGGAGAGAGGAAATTTAGAGGAATTTTAGCTGATTTACATGCCCATAACAATACCTCTTCTGCACAGATCTCTGTGCACATGGAACATCCTGACGTACAGAGTGCATAACCCCATACAGTGTAATTTAAATGCCTATAAGGCTTATACTCCCATGTCACACCCTCTGATCGCAATTCTGTATGTTCAGAGATCCGACGCATCTGACGCACCAATGCGC
The DNA here is from genome assembly GCA_011038615.1 of Limnodynastes dumerilii. NCBI lineage: Eukaryota > Metazoa > Chordata > Amphibia > Anura > Limnodynastidae > Limnodynastes > Limnodynastes dumerilii. Next base: position 227,801 of record WWET01000425.1, read on the forward strand.
AATAGGCTTGCATGTTGACTGACGTTTTTGGTTATGGATTCGGTCCTTTGTGGGTAAAGCTGACAGGAGAAACATAGAAAGTGACAGCAGATAAGAGCCACATGGCCCATCCAGTCTGCCATGTTGTTTTATAACCTATATTAACCCTAGACACTACAGCCCGCTTCACACTGCTGGACGTATTGCATATATGTCCGGAGTTTACCGATATTTGCGCATGCGTAGTATACTACTTATCTTTTCATTATGTAGATTGCGTATATGCGGTATTAAAGACAATCTACGTAACAAAAAAAATATGTAGATTACGTAAAAAAAAGATACTATGCATGCGCAGTATCAAATATCGGTAGACTCCGGACGTATATGACCTTCAATTTAGTGTAAGATTTAGGATCCCCTTATATTTATCCCAAGCACTATTACATTCTGCAGTGTTATCTCTACCACCTCAGATGGGAGGCTATTCCACTTATCAACTATCCTTGCTAATCCGTTATGGCCATTCAAAAGGGGAGGGGCTTGATGATGATGCTAAGCTCCACCTCTATGTGGAAGAGAGAGGATTTAGGCCAAAGCTCCCCCCCCAAACACACACACAATCCGCACTTCACTGTTCATGCGTGTAAATATCTGTGCAGCACATGCGCCTTCCTCCATACCTCTGCACCTGTCCCATTGCTCGCTCTGTTGTGTGGCTCTTGCACACTTCCCCGTCTACACAGTAAGAGAAAACGTGCTTCTGTAAAGCATGACAGATGTTAAATTCATTTTTTGCTGCTGTTGTTTCCATAACTACTATGTCCATCCTAATGATGAGTTCTGAGCACACTCACATACATTTCGGGAGGAAACCACAGTGCATCTCAGCAGAGAGGCCGGTTACATGAAAGGTTATACACTACACTTGAAAAATAGCTGCATATCCTGAATTATGGATGACTCCAGGGGCAGATTGGCTATAGAACTTACAGGGAATTTTCCCGGTAGCCCGGTGGCCTTTGGGGGTCACTCAGCAACTGCTATTTTATTTCAAGAAGACTAGAATGTTGACTGTCATGGGTGGTGGTTGCTAAAATGATGTCTGTATAGAACAGAGAGCATTAGAATGTTGTGTGTATTGGGTGGTGTTCACTAGGATGTTGTGTGTTTCAGGCGATGGTCACTACGCTACTGTATGTATTGGGTATTGTTTACTAGGATGCTGTATGTATTGGGTAGTGGTAACTAGGTTGCTGTATGTATTGGGTAGTGGTAACTAGGATGCTGTATGTATTGGGTAGTGGTAACTAGGTTGCTGTATGTTTGGGTAGTGGTAACTAGGATGCTGTATAAAACATTATATTCTTTTTTATGTGGGTTGCTTGCTGAAAGGCCCCACACTGAGAATAACATCCATAATGCACAGTATGGAGAAAATACTTGTTTGCGGACTTGTTTCTCCTGGAAGGACTGTATGGGGGTGGGACTTGAGGGTGTGACTAATGCAAATTACACCTGAAGCCACACCCCCTGTCTTATCAAAGCTGTCGTTCCTAGGACAAGATTTACTAAGCTGCGGGTTTGGAAAAGTGGAGATGTTGCCCGTAGCAACCAATCAGATTCTGGCTGACATTCTCTAGTATGTAATAGCAAAGCGAGAGCTAGAATCTGATTGGTTGCTATGTAAGATCTATACTTTTTCAAACCCGCTGCTTAGTAAATTTGTCCCGTCGTTTTACTAAGGATAGGGCGGGACTTAATGTCATCAAGCCCTGCCCATCCTAAGTAACAGTCAGGGCTTGAGGCAGTGATCTGCGTTACATCACTGCCTCAAGCCCAGATCCAGGAGTTTTGCCGTCTCTCCTGGGAATCCGGGAGCAACGCCTGAAATTCCGAGAGTTCTGGCAAGTCGGCAACTATGAAATCCATTACCTAGCACCTGAAAGATTATTGCTTACATTCCAGAAGGTTACGACTGTGCCTTTAATGGACAATTCCTTCCCCTTGTGATGTATGAAGCCTGTGTTTTGGGGCTGGGGTCTGAATATAGGAGGCATTGGGAAGTAATGAATTGCAGTCATTCCACACCAAGGTTTAAAGGATGAATTCAGCCCTGACTGGCTCTTGATGTTACAGTGCTGCTCTTTTCCCTCTAAGGAATCTCATTAAAAATGTATTTAGTGACACTTGTTTCTCCAAAACTTGCACACACAGCATTAACTCAGTCACTGCTGAGAGACACGCGGCCTAAGCCGATGTGACAGGGAGACGGCTACTCGCTTAACAAAGCTGTCCGTAAAACACAATTTAACCCTGCTGATTGGGGGCTAAATGAAAGATATTGTCTTACCACATAGGCAATTTGACTTCATTCTTAAACCCATCGGCTTCATTTCAAGCCCTTCACGTCACCGCAGAGCTCTCCTGTGATGGAAAGTGCTGGGATGCTCCTGTCTTATAAATGATTCGGATGGTCAGCGTCAGGAGACGGGGATTCTTGGAGAATGTCTCCTGTCCTGTTTTCTGGTAGCTGTCAGTGGGAATCTTCCAGCACTGGTAGTAGAGGTAGGAGCGCCAGGATATAAGGGGCTGATCTGCACCCAGACAAGTCACGAAGAGGGGTAAAGCGCGCAGACGGAAATAAGTGCAGTTTGCGCCAACTCCAGGGTCGGAACTAGGGCTGTGCCATAGGGGGGCGGCTGTCCAGGGGGCAAAGCCTAAGGGGCATCCGTAACATAGATCCGTATTCAGAGATCTTTTAGGAAAAGGTACGCAATTATACGCACGTACATTGCAAGGCAACACCCACGCCCCTCCGCACGTATGTCCCCAAGTGCGATTCACACGTACATGCCTAATGGACTTCCGTGCGTAAATTCTACGTAGTGTAAATAAAGTTACTACACATGCGCAGTTACTCCGATCCTAAAAATACGCACGGAACTCCCGCCGCGCAATATTTAAAGTTAAATTGGTTTAGAATCAGGGTCAGGAGGAGCCAAGAGGAGGATGTCCTTGAATATCGGCAGGTCTTAGCTACAGGAGAATACCTGCCGCCCACGTGTACTTCCGGCACCGGTGAACCTTCCCCTCGGGTAACACGAGTGCAGGGACGGTCAGATTCTGGCCTGGAAAGGCGAAGCACAGCCATGAGTATGTTAGGGGATACCAGGGCTAGATCAGGGTATGCCTATGCTGATGGGCATTTGGGATTCGTTCACCTCGGAGTGTCCGTTGGCCTATTGAGGATGGGTATTATGTATATGTCATGGTGTATTTGCTGTATGTCTATGATTGCATAAGACTGTTATATCTGCTCTTACATTTGTACCTCATTTGGCGACAATATTGTGTACTTTGTGGGATATTTCGCATGATCTATTTTAATGATTTATAATAAACAGTGATTTTTCTTGTGTATCTGATACATTGTTTTCACTACTGTAACGTAGGAGTGTGCACAGGAGGTAGTGCTTGAGGAGTTTCTTTAACTCATTTTCCCTTTTTCTTCTGATATTTAAATTCACTGCTCGTAGCACCCCCCATTAGAGGGATACCACGTTATTGTGTTTCTATTTGAATCCGGTGCGGTTGGTTCTGCTAAAATTAGTGAGTCTTAGGGTTAGGCTGCAGGGAGGGGAGTCTTACGGTCTGGCAGCAGGAAGGGAGTCTTAGGGTCAGGCTGCAGGGAGGGGAGTGTTAGGGTCAGGCTGGAGGGAAGAGTCTTAGGGTCAGGCTGCAGGGAAGGGAGTCTTAGGGTTAGGCTGCAGGGAGGAGAGTCTTAGGGTCTGGCAGCAGGAAGGGAGTCTTAGAGTCAGGCTGCAGGGAGGGGAGTGTTAGGGTCAGGCTGGTGGGAAGAGTCTTAGGGTCAGACTGCAGGGAAGGGAGTCTTAGGGTTATGCTGCGGTGAGGGGAGTCTTAGGGTCTGGCAGCAGGAGGGGAATCTTAGGGTCAGGCTGCAGGGAGGGGAGTGTTAGGGTCAGGCTGGTGGGAAGTGTCTTAGGGTCAGGCTGCAGGGAGGGGAGTCTTAGAGTCAGACTGCAGGGAGGGGAGTCTTGGGGTTAGGCTGCAGGGAAGGGAGTCTTGGGGTCAGGCTGCAGGGAGGGGAGTCTTAGGGTCAGGCTGCAGGGAGTCTTAGGGTCAGGCTGCGGGGAGGGGAGAGTTAGGGTTAGGCTGCAGGGAAGGGAGTCTTAGGGTCAGGCTGCAGGGAGGGGAGTCTTAGGATCATACTGCACAGAGGGGAGTCTTAGGGTCAGGCTGCAGGGAGGGGAGTCTTAGAGTTCAGCTGTGGAAAGGGAGTGTTAGGGTCTGACTGCGTGGAAGGGAGTCTTGGGGTCAAGTTGCGGGGAGAAGAGAGTTAGGATAATAGGAGGGAAGAGTTAGGATTAGGATAAGGGTTGGGGTTACATTAATACTCACCACTCGTTGCTGCATCTTCCTTCTTGTGAGGACCATGTGATTGTCCTCGGTGAGGCAATTCGCAACTGGCTGGTATAAAATGGCCCTTTAGAAAAAGACCCTCACCCCTGCACCCAGCATTACCCTTGTGTGTGAAGGGGGTAGCACTGCGATAGACACATCAGTGACACTATCACAGACCGTGTGCTGTCTCATCCCACTACATATAAGCCAGTCCTCTGTCACAATACAGAGAACAGCTGCAGACGATCAGAGGAGCAACTAATAGGAACATGTGTTTTAATTAGCAAGATCCATCTAAAAGCAGAGGATTATTTGGTGCTGATATCTTAATTAAACCGATATTAATAAAATGGCTGCAAGAACCATACAGAAGAGGAGCGGAGAATTTATTTCAATACTTCCCCTGACAAGTGAGGTACAAAGCCATTCAGGCAGCGGCTGCTCCACTATTATTGCACCAACCTCTGACGATGATCGTTTCTGTATTCTCTTCATAAATAATACAGTTAGCATTGGAGAAAAGGCCTCAATGTAAATTAATGTTTACATCAATATAACGTGCAGATTAGGGGGATATCAGAGCAATACTGTGCTTCTGCCAGTGATTGTAATCTGTGGCGCCCTCTTCTGGTTTTACGGTGCATGGCAGACATTTTAGTAAAATGTGATAGTGCTTCTAAATTCTGGATTTCAGTATCATTTTGTAGCCTGCAGCTGTAGCATTTATAGCATGGGCTTACAGCACTTGTACCAGACACAAGACAGCCAGCCCCCACCTGTGCATCGTCACCTGGTTCCTATTAATGTAACTTCTCTACATATTAATATGGGAGGGTGACTGGATAATGGAGGCAGGCCAATGCAGGCTAAACTGATGGAGGGCTGGAAGCCGGAATGCTAGAGAAAGCCAAACATGGCAATTTTTAGCCCATTGCATGCTATGTTGTGCTGCTGCAAGGAGCCGAGAATCCCTGCAGTCCACAACTCTGCAGAGGAAGTGGATATTGTACAACTTTCCATCAGCAGCCAATTATTGAGGTAAGTCAAGGTTTAAACCCTTAAGTTACCTCACTGATTGGCTGCTGACAAAAAACTATCTCCGCTTGGCCTTCTTTTGCAGAGTCGCTGTGATTCTCAGCTCCGAGGAGCTTTGTGACTTCTTTAGTCACATGACGTTGCAATGTTGTAAGGAGTAGAGAATCACCTCAGCTCTGCAGCTGGTAAGTTTTTTTCTCCCCCGGACCTGGTAGTGGGCATTTGCAGTCTTTCAAATTAAATTTAAGTATCAGGAATGAAGGGGTGTGGCTGTGTAATGATGGGGTTGTGGCTGTGTAAAGATGGGGTGTGGCTTTGTAATGATAGGTAATGGTAGGAGTGTGGCTGTGTAATGGTGGGGGTGTGGCTGTGTAATGGTGTGGGTGTGGCTTTGAAATGGTGGGGGTGTGGCTGTGTAATAATGTGG